>VUQH01040794.1:0-15485 GCA_015106775.1 Etroplus canarensis
GTGTTTTCTAATAACACTACCTAAGGGAAGCATGTATAACGTAAAGAGTATTGGTCCCAGCACAGAACCCTGTGGGACTCCATGACTAACTTTTTGTGTGTGAGGAAGACGCCTCATTTACATACACAAATTGGAATCTGTCAGATAAATAAGATTCAAACCAGCGTAGCACATTCCCTTTAATACCAACGGAGTATTTTAGCCTCTGTAGTAAGATGTTGTGGTCGACTGTATCGAAAGCTGCACTGAGGTCTAGGAGAACAAGCACAGAGACGAGTCCACTGTCAGAAGCTATAAGAAGATCATTAGTAACCTTCACTAGTGCGGTTTCTGTGCTATGATGAACTCTAAATCCTGACTGGAACTCTTCAAATAAACCATTCCTTTGCAAGTAATCACAGTTGTTCAGCAACAACTCTTTCAAGATTTTTTTAAATGAAAGGAAGGTTGGAAATTGGTCTGTAATTAGCTAAGACTGCTGGGTTGAGCGAAGGCTTTTTAAGTAGTGGTTTAATTACAGCCACTTTAAAAGCCTGTGGCACATAGCCCGTTAATAAGGATGAATTGATAATATTCAAAACTGAAGCATTAATCAAAAGCATTAATTATGCAACCAGCTTATTGTACAGTTTATTTTTTTCTCCCTAACAGATTTGTTTTCTTTTTTAATTGAATTGTACAGGATATAAGTCACATTAAAGGTGGCAAAAGTTTTGAAATTATTTATCGTGCTCCCATTTTTTACATCAGAAAACCGCTGGTCTTTTAACAGGGGGTGTGTTCACTTTTTATATCCACAGCCCTTTAAAAAACATCCACACCTTTACTATATCCTGTCTTACCTCCTTCCAGGTGACTCAGTTCCTGCTTGATAAGACCCTAGTGATGGATGAAGATACCCTCTACGAGCTCTCACTCAAGATCGAACCCAGAGTTCCACCCGGCTAATCATACCTTATAGCCGACACGCAGTTTATCATTTTCACCTCACAGTATGAACACAGTGTTATTCATTCTTCATACAGTAGGGGTTGTTACATAAAACACCACCAGTCGTCGTGCTTAGGAAACTCAGGAGAAAATGTGCCTTGTTGTATGACTATCTGAAGTGTATAGTTGGTGAACTGACGGTATTACACATTGCCATGCAGTGGTACAGCTCTGACTGTGGAAATGTTAGCTACTAAAAGGTGGCGCTAGAAAGCAACTAGTTGCTGCTATCACACTTAAAATACAATACAACCTGCCTCTGTAGAATTGCCCATGAAATTTTTCAGATAGCGTTTGTATGATCATTCCCAGATGAACTGCTTACGGGCCCCAGCTGACCCCTGTTTCGCCTGCTCTCTGCTCACTGCGTGCACGGTTTGGACGGTGGAATGAGGCCCCGGGTTTGCTGTGTGGTAGTTCCCAGGTTGATTTGGGGTCTCC
Source organism: Etroplus canarensis (assembly GCA_015106775.1). Lineage (NCBI taxonomy): Eukaryota > Metazoa > Chordata > Actinopteri > Cichliformes > Cichlidae > Etroplus > Etroplus canarensis. The sequence continues at coordinate 1,432 of VUQH01040794.1, forward strand.
ACAGAATGTATAAAGAATTACTGCAGCCAACTGTGTGTGGTGTTACTTCATACCTGTAAGCTGGTTAATTTTTAGCCAAAGGAACAATGACCTATCTCTCCTCATTTCACAAGAACTGCTACTCCTTCTAGTTTACTGGTCAGAATATCATGATCACCTAATGAGCCTTCACCAAAACCGTGCTCCATGTAAAGGTCACATTTGTAATTTTTGAGGTGATTTTCCATTGTCACAAGAATTGCTACTCCTCTTAGAGTGTCAGCTTTTAGCTCATCCAGTTGAAGGATTGCTGAGCTAACGACAGGCCAGCATGTCCTGGATCTGCCCCTGGGCCTCCTCCTGGTGGTACATGCCCGAGACACTCAAGTGTGTGGCGGAGCAGTGGCTCTACTCAGAGCCCCTCCAGGACGACAAGCTCCTCGCCCTATCGCTAAGGGATGATACGGTGACCCTTCAGCGTCACCATATCATGTCTGTTGAATTAGTTATGCTTACAGTATATCAACATTCCTTTCATTGAACCCCAAACCAGCTGCCACACAGTAAACCTGGGCTTGGTGGGGTCCCTGCAGCAGCTACCCAGTCCTCCCAGCTGGTAATCGAGTAGCGTGTATGAGCGAGCGATGTTTGCGTGTGTGTGTGTGTGTGTGTGCAGAGAGAGACACGCTGGGTTTCCTAAACAGCTGGAGTACTTCAGATATTTTATCTACTTTAATACTCATCTGTTCAACAGGAGGCGCCATCTCATTCTTCACTTTTTATACCTCACACTTTTCCAGTCAAATTTAAGCTTGATGTTCTTACGGTTCCTCTTGCATGCGAGAGCAACGACCCTTGTAGTTCAAACACATTCCACACCTTCAGATGTGCTCGTCGCACTTTTTAGGACGTCCTCATGCTTCTTGACAATCAAATCATGTATTTTCAGTTTTTTAATGTCCGTGATTTTGTACACAAAATTTTCTGATCGTCACTTTTTAAGGGTTGGCTTAAAGGGGTTCTTACATGTGACAAAAGTATACAGTTAAAGGCGTTTATTTTACATTTATCACCATTCTTAATGGTTCCTGTCAGTGTGATCCATTTTTCATAGTTATATTTTAAATCCCACTCATTGTATTAGTAAAACGGTAACACCTTTGCACTATTAATGTATAAAGACTTTCATTAGACTGTAAAGTTGCTTATAGCATGAATAGAGCATGATTATGCCCTGTCCTTGAAATGACCTCTGTAGGCGACTGTTTGTAGGTTTATTTTGCCCCATTCTGAATGTCAGGAATCTTTTAATGCTTCTATGCATTAGTGTTTCATGCCCTTACTTTCGTACACTGCTGTATTACTTTTGCTGTTGTATTTTTCCATGCATTTCTCTGTGTAATGTACAGATATTTACACATTCCAAGCTTGAAAATAAAAGCATAAAAAAAGTGGAAACTGTAATGCAAATTCTTACAGTGAGCAGGCCTCACTATAGAGCCTTTGGAGCGGCGTTCGTTTTTTTGTGGCAAAGGTGCTGGAAGCATTCCTCACATTGACATGAGAACGTCACACAGTTGCTGTCAGCTGCACATCCATGTTTTCACTACAGTGTCGGTCAGGATTTATCCAAACCTAGGCACAGTGATCATCTAATAGGTCTTCAACTATTTTGTATAAAAGGTCAAGTTCATATTTTTTGTTTTATGGGCACTTTAGCATTTTCACAAGAATCGGGACTCCTGCTACAGAGCTGGTCAAACTTGCACACGATGGTCACCTGATGGCACGTCCCCCAAATTCTGCTCACGGTCAGGGCCATCGTTGTCATTTTTTGCGGCACATGTCCATATTCACACGAATCACTACTCCTGGACTGCTGGTCTGGATTGCAGCGTTCATAAAATGATGCCGTCGTTAGGTTTATTTGTGGCATAATAGTAACTTAGGTTAGGTTAGAGCCGGTCGAGAACTACGCCATTGTCTTGTAAATGACTGTTGGCGAATCTTTTTGATTTTTACTGCACCAAGCACTCCACCTCAGGTTGAAGCTCTTCTCACTAGTTACATGTTACCATAAGACCCTTAACATTATCAGGGACATGAGGACAGACTGCAGTATTTCTGTACTTGGATGTGCTGAATGAGTTTTCTTCACACTTTTGTGTTTTCTTAAGAAGCTGCCATGCGGAGCTCTCAGGGTCACAGTGTGTGAGGAGTGGAACAGGAGATCATGTTCAAATATCAAGGTCAAACTGGACAGTGATATTGGAGCCTTGGTGGTCATGGTTAATCATGGCCCAGCACAAGCATACTGTATCTCCATTGGCTTATAATCGTCTGTTTCTGAACTTATGATTGGCTCCCACTTTTTAATCCCGCATGAGGGGTGGAGCCTTGTGTGAGAGGAGAGTGAAAAGCTGTTTAACAGGAGACCCCCAGCAAGAAGGCAGCAGCTTTTCTCCAGGTACTGTACCTCCTTTCTCTTGTTCCTCCTGTAGAAAGCCTCCTTTTGCTTCTAGTACTTATAAAAATTCTCTAGCTGGTTGTGGAGCCGGCATGCATTTTGATTTGGTTACATGTTCTGCGTGTTTTTTAACATTTAAAGTCAATGTGAGGATGTCTAAATGCTATGAACAGGAAAGATCAATGGAAGGTGAGGCAGGATGTGTATCCCAATAACTACAAGAAGTCCCTCAAAGAACTGGCTGAAGAACAAACCAAAGCTTTAGTCCATGAAACATTTCACCTGACTCTCCCGTGTCCTCTGAAGAGGACAAAGCTGCAGAGTTAAAAGGTCACAGTGGCCAGGGGAAGGGAGGGTGGTTTGTGTGTAATCCTGACTCTAAGACCTCACGATTACCAGTGTCAGTACAGGAGGTTTCTCACAGACTGATCTGCGTTTCCGCCTGTGGATCCTTCACCTCTGTCCTGATTTCCATCCTGACGTCAGCTGTCCAGTGTACTTTGCTTTCCTTCTCCCCTGTTCTGTCTGTCCCGCTGCCTTGGCCTCATGAGGCTCTGGTCTCATGATCAGCTCAGAATGTCACTGCGTGAGCCAGACACAGCTTGGATCTTGGCACTGAATCCTGGCACCACAAACGCCCTCCACTGATCTATAAATAAAGCTCCCATTGACCCACAGAGTGCACAGTCTGTAACCTGCACAGTGAAGGAAAAAGAGTCACAGAAAAAAATCAATCACTGACTTGCTGTGTGACTTTTAACTTCAGGTTGGACCAGGATTACCAGGAGGAACAATGTCCTCACAGCTCCCCTCTATATCAAGACAGTGTCAGGGACACTGTCCACAAGCTAGAATATGAGCTTCTGAGGCAGCTTCGTCAAACCACCTGCGCTGCTGCTGCTGTCGATACTGATTCTTCATGTCATTTCTCTCACTTGCTTTTTTCTGCGAGCATAAGGCAGACTTCTCAACTGTCCATTACCAAAGCATTAGTGGTCATACGAAACCTGCCAGTAAGAGCGTCTGCCACAGCCCCTCCTGCTCTGAGCCGGCTACTGTACTGAACCAACACTTTCCTGTGTGAGAGGGCTTTAGTTTGGGGGGGGGGTTAAAGGGTCTGAGCTTTTCCACAAAAGAGAAGTACATTTACAGCCGAAAGCTCGGCCCCTGTGAAAACATCAAGGGCCCATCGCTTTCGAATGGGCGAACTTTGAGTGCTCAGAGTAGAAAGCCAGCAGTCCAGAATTATGGTGACCTCATTAAAATGAATTTTTCTCAACCATTTGCCACTTTAAACAGTGATGTGGTTTCCTCAAGTGTCAGGTTATGGTACCAGGGGCGCTTCCAGGATTTTTTTGAATGGGGTGGCACAGGGGCAACAAGGCAGGGGGCACACAGAAATTAGAAATCTTTATTGTCGTTATACAGGAATAACAAAAATGCAGAGCAGCCAGCCCTTCATGTGCATATTTACACTGAACATAATAAGTATAAATATAATTAATGTATTATAAATATATTTATATACATATGCTCATACATATTACATATATGTACACACACACACACTTATACATACACACCTAACAGGTGTATATACATACATACCCATACAGATGCACATACAACATTCACACATGTATCAACATATGATACATATATGCACAGAGCTGGAAATCAGAGCAACTGGATTACTAGATTTAAAAGTATGTAAACAAGTGTGTAGTACAGGAAATCAGATTAGGTAAGCAGAAATAAAACAGGTGCAGCCAGTGTTTATTACATGTAGAGAGGTGCTTTACAGGAGGCTAAACACAAGTTTGTCTCGGATTTTGTAAGGTGTGGAAAAAAGTATTTCGATTTTTGCCTAATTAAAAGTTATAGCCCTACTTAACCAGTTACAGTACACAAGTTATATAGTGCCTCAAGTAAATATACTCATTATGTAGAATGTTACTTTCAGAATTATAGGCATTATGTTATTATTATTCATAATTATTGATTTACTGATGAATGTATCACTTTAATGTTGCAGCTGTTCAGGATTTCAAATATTTCTACATTGCCAGGTAGCTCAGATTAAAGTTTAGAGCTTAGAGTAGAAGGAGCTTGAAACAGAAAGCACAATATCCGCATGTAAAACGTAGAGTAGAAGCAGAAATGACTATAACATAGAAATACCTGAATAAAGTACTAGTACATTAAAACTGTTCTTTAGTAAAGTACTTCAGCAAATTTACTAAGGTACAGTAAATTCCTGCTGATCCTCTCCATGCTGTCATCCAGTGGCGCTGAGCTTTGTAAGATTATTGATACTGTATTCCAATGGGATTGGTGGCTGGGCACCAGGGGGGCAATCAGATTTAATGGGTGGCCATGCCCCCCCCCCCGGACACACTCCTGTATAGTACTTGTACTTAGATGTGGATGGTTGCTTGGTATGAATGCACTTCCAAAGCATTGCTGAAGCAGCTCATTTGTGTGACTTTGGTGCCTCATCTCTGTGTGTGTATGCTGCTATCATGAACAAGTCATCCAACGCTTTATCTGTTCTGTTTTCAAATCCAGCTCTTTTGCTACTGAGATACCCAAGAGTTACCCAGCTAGCAGAAAGATGGCAAGCTCTTTCACACGCCTGATCTCCGGCCGCAGCACGGCTGTGCTGTTGGCCAGCTTGGGTGCAGGAACGATGGCTACTGGATTCTTGTTGAGCGACAACAGTTCCCTGGCTGCGGAGGCAAAGAAGAAGCTCTATCCACCCAGGTAAGACAGGGCAACAGACACACCACTCATGTTAAGGCACACATAAAATGCGGATGTAGCTTTTGATGGCCACCAGGGGGCAACCCCTTTGGTTGCAAAGAGAAGTCCGTTGCATGGAAGTGAAAAGGGAAACAAACCTTTTGGCTTGCTTCCTCTATGACTTCAGTAGATACTTGCTTGATGGGTTTATGGTCTCAGTCACTAGTTTCATGTCTTATTCAATACAACATGATTTTAATTTAGTAAATTATGGTCATCATTAGAATCAAAAATAAGGCTAAAGCTTGCTTTAGGGTGGACCTACCTTGAGAATGAGCATGCAGCATATGTTAGTTCAGTCATATCCACACCACACTAGTAACATGCAGTTTCAAAAGGCCAACACTGAGCCTGCAAGTCAGGACTTTACAAACAGTAGAGGATTTCACAGAGTCTACATTCATCATTTATATACAGTCTATGAAGCAGGAAGACAGTATGATGGGGTAACTTCATAAGAAATCATACAGATGAGGAGTACACAGAAAGCTGTAAATGCAGTGGATGGATGACCTTGATGCGTCAGTGAATGGCTGTCACTCTGTAATTATCTGCCTTAGAACAGAGGAACCCACTACATGCCTCACATCACTTGCACATTTCAGAAGAATGACTCATTGCAAAGAGTTTCCACCACAGAAGAAAGTGAAAGGTGACATCATTGGAACCGATTCATGTGCCCAAAGCAAAAGTGTCAGGCATGTAGCATTAACGCACATTTTCAGGATCGGCGTGACCGTGTGGATTGTGTCAGCACGCTGCAAGCGAACATCTGAGAGTATCAGAGGGCACAGGAGGTCACAGCAGATATACAGGCAACATACTGTGGGATCAGTGACGCTCTCAGCTTTCATCTGCGTTACCTTTGACTCACACTCACTCACTCTTTCACACTCTGTTTTATGTCTCCCCCTGTCTCTGTGCACACATGTATAGGGTACATTTGGCTCTCTTGTGGCTCCAGTTCTTTTTGACGTTGGCTGGACTCGTTAGGCTCCGGGATAAATTTGTAACGATCAAAAACCTACCTGATGGTACCCGGGGGATCAGAGTCTAAACCCCTGACCCCAGAGCTGTAGGTAGCTCTGCCCTAAATGGCAGACATAGTTTGGAACTGGAGTTGCTAATATGTATACGACATTTACGTAGCTATATATCATTTATGATATTTTTAACTTTGTATAAACACTCATATTCAATTATTTATCTGTATCGAACTGTGTGACTGTATATATTTTAATCCTATACCCTATTGCCACCAATGCTACACACTGTACATTTGGTTTATATATACATATATATATTTCTTAACAGAGTGTCTGTAACATAAGCAATTTCCTCCAGGGGATTAAAAAACTATTCTGATTCTGATTCTAATATGGTGAAGACCAAAACAAAGCAAAAAGTAAAGTGAATATTAGATTTACAGTGGATATTCACAGACAGGTTTATTTGTTTATTTTTAATCATATTTTTTACCTTTCGAATTTATATTTACTACCTTTCAAAATTTCTATTTATTTATATATAACTGTGCGTCTGTAACACAGAATTTTATCCCTTGGGATTAATAAAGTATTCTGATTATGATATAGAAAGTCTACACACTCCTGTTAAAATACCAGGCTTTCCTGATGAGACCACAATAAATCATTTCAAAAGTTTTTCCACCTTTGATGTGACCTATGACCTGCACAATTCAGCTGATAAAGAAACAAATCTGTTAGGAGGAAAAATAGAAAAAATACAAATTACAATAAGCTGCACAACCTCAAACTAATACTTTGCTGAATTACCTTTTCATTTAATTACAGTGTTCAGGTTTTATTGGGTAGGAGTCTGTCAGCCTGGCACATTTTGACTTGGCAATATTTGCCTACTCTTCCTTGCAAAATAGCTCCAAATCTGGCAGATAGTAAGGGCATTTCTTGTGCACAGCCACATTGTGGCGTTATTCAGCATTTGCACTATACAGGCTGAGAGTTACATTTTTATGGAGCCACACCACTAAATTAGCAAAATAAAATAACAAAAATTACCTCAAAATTCCAAAAAAAGTGATCAATTTTCCCGATTGCTGATAGCTGACATATCTGATAAAACTGCCCCAACCTGTATTGTGTGTCCTGGTCCTACGCTTGCTCAGTGCTGGACAGGTTGATGGGAGAATCATGTTGCTGCCAGCAGTTGATATGGGAATATTAGACTTGAATCGTTAACATTCTAAAGGTTTAAATTTGTCCAATCCTCCTTCTCCTGAAGCTCTGACTACCCTGACCTGAGAAAACACAACAACTGCATGGCCTCTGCTCTTACTCCAGCCATTTATGCCAAACTGAGGGACAAGGTCACCCCCAACAACTGGACCCTGGACCAGTGCATCCAAACTGGAGTCGACAACCCCGGACACCCCTTCATCAAGACGGTGGGCTGTGTGGCTGGTGACGAGGAAAGCTATGAGGTAACACGCAGTTTGTTTTGTCCAGCTTGTGACTGAGCATCATTTGCAGGTAGTAAAGCTGTGAGTGCTTTCATGAATATTCTGGCCCCGTTTTTGTCTGATAGGCTGTGTACAAGCTGAGCTAGGGTAGGGATAAGCAAGCACCGGTTATGAACTAAAACCAACCCTCCAAAGATAATATATGGTGAAAGCTTAAGTTTCCCTACTTACAGTGTCCATCAAAACTTATGTATGTTCTTATGATTCTGCTGTGGGTAACAGTGTCATTAACCCACTGGGTGACAGCCCCAACCCTGGCCCTGACCCTAATGCTAACCTTAGGCAATCAGAATATGTAATTGTTGTTTTTAATAAGTTATTCTCTCAGGTCTGTCATACTGACCCACATCAAAAACTATTCACATTTTTCCAGATAAGCCCATTTTGTCTTTCTCCAAAACATAGGGTTAACTCTATTGGGTTAATGCTTCATCCTCTGTGTAAACATCAATAAGACGACCATGTATCATATATACCCAGCAAACATTCTGATGTTAAAAAAACCCTGCCTGGTGGGTTTTTGTAGATGTCTAGTTGTGATCAAAAAATAATTTCAAAATGAAAGTCGAACCGAGGATGTGGATGTTCCCTCCAAGTTGGATGGAGGTAGTTGAACGTTGCCTCAACATTATTGTTAGACTTTGGAGCAGGAGAAAGTTTGTGTTTAAGAACAGTTTTTTACTTTGTCTTTCTCTCTCTCTTTTTTAGAATAAAGCCAAACAAGCAAAGCATTCTTAACTGAGTGAAAAAATGTTTTAATCATCCTTAACGACATGATTTTGCACGCAAACTGCAGCTTTCCTCGGATTATAATGCTGACATTAAGGACGGCAAGGCGATGTTTCTAACAGTCAGACTGGTGAAGTTCACCATGGAACAAATGAGACAGAATTCAAATGTTAATAAGCATGAATTACTTTGAAGTTTTGGTTATTTTAAAAAAAAAAAAAAATCAGGCAATTTAAGAGCAGTCTGTGTACATGGAGAAACGTGTGGACATCTGCTCACAGCCAAGCACCAACCAGATACGCTGCTAAAAGAAACAAAGAAAACAAAAGCAAAGAAAGATGCATTTAATTCCTGGTTTGACCCAGGAGATGGCGCTGGCATTTCAACTATGTTTGCTGAGTAACTATGAAGTGCTAATTACGTAGAGTGATTGTCGTTAATCTGAAACACATGTTAACAAAAAGCTAACATATTAGCACTGCTAGTAATGTTAGACAAATTAGTCCTCTATGAGCTTTTCTTATATAGCAAATATTAGCATCCTAGCATGCATCAGAGCATGGTTTATTTCCAGGAGATGGTGCTGGTGCTTCAGGTATTGATTTTGGTCCCACTGACTGGAACACCTGTCCTTCCTTGTTAGACTATCTTGTAAAAAAAAATGGTTCCACGTGGAAGTACTGCCCAGCTATACTTTAACTTCAGCTGATAGCTCTTCAACACAACACACACACTTTTGGACATAAAGTCACAGCGGGTGTTCCTACACGTGAACCCTAAATCAAAAAGTTTCATAATATTATTTTACGCTCTGAAAGGAACGTCGATGGGTTGCCTCTCCACTATGTGCAAAATTATAGTGGCCTCTACAAATACGTGGAGGTGGTCTCTGAGCTTAGGAAAACTTCCTCTACCCACTGAATGGTTTCATCTATAGTTTATTCTTTTTCTTTATAATAAAATTAAACACTGTATCAAAATAAAAGATGAATATCATGCAAATCCACATGATTTATCACGAGAAATCAACTATCTGAACTCAAACATACGTCCCTGACTTTGCTTGCTGTTGTCTCCAGGTATTTGCTGACCTCTTTGATCCGGTAATCAAAGACAGACACAATGGCTACGACCCCAGAACCATGATACATCCCACTGACCTGGATTCCTCCAAGGTTGGAGACCACAACTCCCTGACACTGTAATATCAGCATCCATCCACTGTTCCTTCACATATGAAACCCTTTACTCTTGCTTCTACAGATAACCCATGGCGTGTTTGATGACAATTACGTTCTGTCATCGCGTGTCCGGACTGGCCGCAGTATCCGTGGGCTTAGCCTCCCCCCTGCCTGTTCACGGGCTGAGCGTCGTGAGGTGGAGCGGGTGGTTGTGACAGCGCTGGCCGGCCTTAAGGGAGACCTGGCTGGACACTACTACAGCCTGGGAGACATGACAGAGAAGGAGCAGCAGCAACTCATTGACGTGAGTTAATAATTTCGCATGTCAGCTTAAGGGTTTTTATCCCTCTGAATGTGATTTTTGATGACTAATATCCGGCATAAATTTGGGGATTGATGTGGTAAATATTTCTCTGGTTGTGAAGGTACTTTTTGTAAAAACCCCTTGTTTAAACAGACTTTAAAATCTTTCAAAATGAACTAAACGGCTTAAGAGAAGATGAAGAAACAAGACATCTGGCTATTGTGTTGCAGAGATATCAGCTGATGTTCCCTTCATAATACCACTTTGAGCCACAAGATGGAGCCGCAAGTCAGTACAGCATCCAAATCTCGATGAGACATACCAACTGTATTAGCGATAGTGTTAGCTCAGCAGATCTGTCATAACTAGCCAACTTAAGCTAATGTTGTGTTACATTTGAAGTTAGAAATCTGGAGTTCCTAATCGTAATTTTTATTTAAACGCCCTCTTTGAGTCTGACTTCCCACCTGGAAAGTCATAGCATCCAAACCAACCTCGACTTCACAATCCAAAATGGCAGCAGTAAACAGCAGTAAAACTGCTGAACTCATAATCTGTACTAAGAGTGTAAAGCCCCTCTCACACCTTGACGATTTAACCAGCGTATGCTGATGTATGAAAAATTTGGCAAATACACTGGCATACATCGAACAAGTTATTGGTGTACGTCGTAGTACAACAAGGTCACTGAAAGACTTTGAGCATGCACAAAATTCCCGATGTATGCCAGCATATGGCATATTCTAACCTCAGTAAAGTGGTTTGAACTTATGTGTAACTTATAGTGAACTTATCTTCAACACATATTGACGTATGTGGATGTATTTGACGTGTTCTGGAAGACCACAGCGCTTACTGAACGGGTGTCTAACTTACTGGCAGTTATCGAAACGTTCCATGTAAGTTACTAATACATTATGTATACATCCAACTCATGTATACGCCCAAAACAAGGTTTTTTTTTGTTTTTGTTTTTTTACCAAAGGTACCTTTAAAAATGATTAGTTGTTATTAAAACAGTTGCTTCTTATGTGAACACAACACTCTCTGCAGGGCTTCATTAGATTTTTATTTCATTGGTAAGGTGACATGGGTGATTTCTAGGCATTTCATCAGCTCTGAGAGTAACTGCAAGACATGCCCCTCTCTCAGCTTTGTTAAACTCAATATAAATATATTTTCCTCACAAGTGGTAGCTAGTTTTTGTGCTATTTACAGTTAAAAAATATGGTTCAAATTATTTGCAGAGCATGAAGGAAATAGACCAGCTGCACTGTTACACTGTCCACATCAGTTATTGATCTTTTGGCTCTGTTCATTTCATGCTGCACCACATTAAGGATCACTTCCTGTTTGACAAGCCTGTGTCTCCATTACTCACCTCAGCATTCATGGCCAGAGACTGGCCTGATGCCAGGGGTATCTGGTAAGACCAAGACTGTTTAGTGGAAATTCATCACAGAAAAAAGAAATGGGAATGTCTTTCTCTTCATTTCCACATTAAAGGATTAACATACAGGACCCATATTATTTCATGTTAGTCTGTGAAGTCTATTCTCTCCTTTAGGGGAATGTATGCTATATGGACAAAAGTATTGGGCATCTTAATCTTTGAATTTACATGTTTGAGTCAATACCATTGGCACAAGTGTGTCAGATCAAGCAGCTAGCCATGCAGTCTGCCTTTACAAACATCTGTGAAAGAATGGGTCATTCTAAAGAGCTCACAGCATGACTGTGCTGGAACATGAACACCACTGTTGGATGAGTTTGGTGTGGAAGAACTTTACTCGCCCGCACACAGCCCTGACCCCAACCCCACCCAGCACCTTTGGGATGAACTACAACAGAGATTGTGAGCCAGGCCATCCCATCCAATCCTATCAGCGTCTGACCTCACAAATGCTCCTCTGGATGAATGGGCAAAAATTCCTTCAGACACACTCCAGAAATCTTGTAGAAAGCCTTCCCAGAAGAGTGGAAGCTGTAATAGCGGCAAATGGGGACCCAACACCATGTGAGTGTCTCTGGATTTAGAAAGGGATGTTATAAAAGCCTCTGTAGGAGCATTGAGTAGGTGACCCAATACTTTTATCCATACAGCGTACAGTACCTTCTCTGTGGTCTTTCTCTTTTCATCCTGCTCCTTTTTGTCCATGTGGTGTATTTTGCACCACCAAATTGTCTTTAACATCCTTGTACCTCTTTGTCCTTCTTCATCCTCCTTTTACCCCACCCACCTGTAGGACCACTTCTTGTTTGACAAGCCCGTCTCTCCCCTGTTGACCTGTGCCTTTATGGCCAGAGACTGGCCAGACGCCAGGGGCATCTGGTATGATCTGCTCAGCTCTCCTGCATGTCCCGTGTGACCATGTTTGAGTTGCTATTGTGCTTTTCCTAGAAAACGAGCCACTAAGACAGCAGGAAGCGTGTTTCTTTGTTTTCCATTTGGTGCGCATTGTATTTTATGAATGCATGACGAGCAGCATGAATACCAAAGTGCCTGCGAAATCAGGTCCTGGGCGTTCGTGAGTCATCGGCAGTAATGAGCGCTTTTTATTTAGTTCCCTTTACGGCTTCTCCTCAGGCACAACAATGAGAAAACCTTCCTGATCTGGGTGAATGAGGAGGACCACACCAGAGTCATCTCCATGGAGAAGGGCGGCAACATGAAGAGAGTGTTTGAGAGATTCTGCAGAGGACTCAAACAGGTACTGTGGAGTGGTGGGAATAACTATATCATTTCAACAATTATTGAATGTATAAACATAAACTTTGATATAAATGTTCAATCATTACAGGATGAATATTTTTAGTGACTTCTTAGTGTTGTGACACATTAAACTGAGGTGTGAAAAGTACATGAGCTGTAGTAACTCTGTTTGGCCACTGTATCATAAAAGATGGACAAAGCCACTGTGAAGTCCCCCACTGGTTTTGGACTCAGCCTTTTCAAGCGTCACTGTTAGTATTGGTGGGAGGCTGTGGCAGGTTGCCGGTTCGATCCCTGGCAGCTCCACTCTACATGCCAAACACTGAACCCCAATCAGAGTGTGAATGTGTGTGATAGTTAAATATACTCAAAGGTGTAGAAGCAAAGCGCTGTACAAATGTGTGGATGAATGAAGCAGAAAAGTGCTATTTAAGTTAACAGTCCATTTGCTGCCTGTCACGGGGGTAACCCGTGCCCTATAGAGGACTGACTTAGTGTATGGCCCACAGTACACTAAAATGACAGCTTCTACTTTATTGTTACATCTAGCCAGCAAAGTGGACTTGTTGTTTTAGTTGTGGATGTGAGGCCAATGCTACTATTGACAATTTAATCATTGATTGGTTTGAAGTCGTATTAATTTATCTCTGACCTTAGCTTTTGGTAATTTTCTGAAAAGCTGTCATTGTCATATTTCCATACGTTGAAATAACTACTCAGTGGGCCCACACATTCAAAACCATTTATTGTTCAAAGTGAATTTAATTTTCAGTATTACCAGAATGTCTGAGGGTTGCTCAGCTCCTTGTTGCCACCATCTTGGAGGTTTAGACTGGCAAACAGGAAATGGCAGGTTCTAAACCTTTTTATAGTAGGGGGGATTTGGAGCCTACCAAGTGGTGGGGGAATAGAGGGGAGTTTTTCTATTTTTTGCAAATAGTCTTTTTAATATTATAAATCAACTTGTATCCTAATGGTTTTTGAATAAAAACCTCATAATAGTAAAGGGGATGTCTCTTTATGCTTTTGTATAAAAATCATTCACCATGTAAGTTAATTGTTAAAGTATCTGCATGGTTTGTTCTGGGGAGGGGCTTAAGCTTTATAAGCCTGGATCTATGCTCCTGCGAGAGAGTTGTTGAGGGTGGCACTGCAAGAGGGAAGTGCTGGCTAGTTGCCCATTAGCCATGGGCCTAGTCATAAGGTTTTTGTTTAGTTAATTGCTGAATTTCTTTTTATTTATTTTTTTGAACAGTTGAAGTTTATTTTTGTATAGTTTTCTTTGGTTGTCCAAACCACCAACCTGAGCTGCACTGTTATTGTCAACACTGTAAATAAATTGCACAACGGGTGAAGAGAGTGTTCGCCTCCCAGTGTGT
>VUQH01040797.1:0-18182 GCA_015106775.1 Etroplus canarensis
GAAATTCTTTTGTAACCTTGGCCAGATCTGTGCCTTGCCACAATTCTGTCTCTGAGCTCCTTGGGCAGTTCCTTCGACCTCATGATTCTCATTTGCTCTGACATGCACTGTGAGCTGTAAGGTCTTATATAGACAGGTGTGTGCCTTTCCTAATCAAGTCCAATCAGTTTAATTAAACACAGCTGGACTCCAATGAAGGAGCAGAAACATCTCAAGGAGGATCAGAAGAAATGGACAGCATGTGAGTTAAATATGAGTGTCACTGCAAAGGGTCTGAATACTTATGACCATGTGATATTTCAGTTTTTCTTTTTTAATAAATTTGCAAAAATTTCTACATTTCTGGCTTTTTTTCTGTCAAGATGGGGTGCTGAGTGTACATTAATGAGAAATAAAATGAACTTTTTTGATTTTGGCAAATGGCTGCAATGACACAAAGAGTGAAACATTTAAAGGGGTCTGAATACTTTTCGTACCCACTGTAAATGGAGGTGTAAGACAGTACAGGTTTTAGATAAGTGTAAATGTAGAGGATGTTACCAAAGTAATTAATTCTACAGCAAATTCAAAATGAACTAGAAACAAAGATAACATCCTAGAGTGCAACTTTTTGCTGCAATTCGTTTATCCATCTGTATCTATTTATGCAATTATACCACTTTAGCATTTAATGTGGTTTAAAGTTTTAGCGTAAGAAGTCTAACCACCGACCAGAAACCTTTCAAAGAAAAGAAACACGAAGAAGTGATGACATTTCATAAGCGCGTTGGGTTCCCTCAGCTCGAACAGATGCTTACCTCAAGGGGGGTAGCAGGACAAAAAGTTTACAGATGCTTTTTCTTTCTATTGAAGGGTCAATGTGTTGTTTAAAGAGAAAGGACAGGAGGCTAAAAGGGTCTAAAGCTTGTGCTACCAAAGAAGGAGCGCTTTTTTCCCTTAATCCGGACTTCTGACACACATGCTGGTTAAAGTGAACCATGCAGGGCATATATGGATGGGGGAAGCATACACAGAGCATTGATTGATACAGGAAATAGAAGTTTTAGTTTGTTTTGAATGATTCTCACCAAGTTAGTCTGATTATAAAAAGAGAGAAAGAATGTGTTGAAACTTTTTGGAATCTTCATGGTTAACATGAATGCATTATATTGGGAGTCTCATTAGCTGACAAACCCCAAAATCCTGTGAGAATGAAAAGGGTAAGAAAGGGTGAGTTCATCCAGAACTGGTCATTAGACTGTGAGAGTCATCCCAATTAAAAAAAACAACAACAACAACAACAACAAACAACCCAAATGTTCAAGCAAAAGCAGCCTCACAGCTTGTTGAAAAAAGTGGCAAAAATGTCCCGGTCAGGTTCTTCAAGTCATTACTCACAAACTTAGATTCAGCTTTTTACTGACCAGACCCACCCTACATTCAAAGAAGCAGTGAAAACCACTGTCCCCCATGAGGGGGATCAATGCAGCAGTTTCTTGTGCCTCCTCATGACAGTGGGTGTTCAGAAGCAAGAGCAAATATTTGGTGGAGATGCCAAACCCTCTCTCCAACACACATCGGGCTTTGTCCAAGAAAGCAGGGCGGAACAATGCCTCGATAGCCCAGTGTAACCACACAGCATAAGGGGCACACAAATGCACATGTGCACACACATAGACGATGACAGATGATCATGTGCAAGCACAGTGATTAGATGTCCTCAGATACTGTACTACTCTTTGGATTAAGAAGGGTTTGTCAGCAGGTCTGTCTGATGCTTTTTAATGATTAAAGATTTTGCATTGTGACAGCACACTACTGATAATTAGCTAGGTCCATTGCATGTTGATTTTTCTATTAATTTAGTACTCTTCTTCCTCCTTGCTCCTGTGCCCATAGCTCCACAAATAAGTTTTACTGGCCACTTACTCTGATGGCAGCCCTCCAATCTAATATATGAAAATTAATGCACAAATTGGGGACTACATGACTGATATATTCCTAAGTACAGGTCAAACTGCTCCACCTGTGGGCTTGTACGGATGACATGTTCTCTACTGATCAAATTCTTATTGGTCAGATGAAGTATTACATCACTGGTCTTTCAGGACTGATCCACTGTTTTTTAAAGCAGGAGAAACAAACAACCTGTGATTTCCTAAAACAATCAAACCAAACGGTGTCTACTAGCTTTATTAATGTTTAATATTGATGAAAATGTACTCAGTCATCTCCCAACTAACTGATACCATGTCAAAGATGAATGGCTGTATTTTGTCGAAATGGTAGGCCAAAAAGTAAACTTTGCATTAATTTGCAGGTCACAACTACCAACAAAATCATAATCATCAAATTTCATCTAAAAACAGGAGGCTAACTTATCTGTAGGATGTTCCAATAACTTCGTTCTTCAATGTTTCAGGCTTTGAGTGTGAATATATAGAAAGTCCGATCTCTAAATATGTTTGGTCTAGTAATAGTTTCATGGTGGGACACATTTTGATTACAAATAACAAGCAAATAGGTAACAGATCTTTATTTAAATAGAATTTTTCACGGATAAAATTCAGCACTGTACAAAAGCCAATATTAAGCCTGACAAAAGAAAGACCACTAAAATGAAAAAGAAAACAAAGAAAATTGAGCTCATAAACAATGTAAAACTTTTTAAACAATGGTTAAAACGATTTAATATGGTGTGCACACCTGCTAGTTTTTTTTAGCAGGTAGAATACACTCTAATAAATGTGCCCCCAATTTCAGCCGACCAAGACTTTGCCTGGTTGACCATAGTCCTACAAACTTCACCAGATCCAATATTTGAAAATGACATCCGTTATCACAGTTCAGGATCAGCCATCAACTACCTGATGTTAGCTAATATGAAAATAACTCTCTGAGAGAACAAGGCACACATGCCCAGAGGCAAATGCACACATGTGCGGACTAATAAACGTGAAACACTTCCTGTAAAATATGAACAGCTGTTTGAGGTAGTAGACAACCTTATGTGTATGAGTTCTTGTTTGCATACCATGCAGGTATTTATAGAAACAGCTCTTCTGTCAGTCTGAAATACAGGGATGTAAGTTAGTGTATGCGCATATGCTCTGGTGCTTGTACCTATTTTTGTTTTATGCATAATTATCTTTACTTTTGTCTAGTACCACTAGTAAGAAGTATTATGTCTGAGACTAAGTGTGTCTCCTTACTAAGAAACTTCTTGTACCAGTTAAGTAACAGGAAATTACTGCCTGCTACTTGTGCGTCATTATAACTGTAAGAGTGGTCAGCTCACTCACATCAAAAAGAAAGTTTGACTGCAGCAATCTTTTAGCCACTTTAATTCATCGCACAAGTTTTTCATTTTGCTAAGCTCAGTCACTCTTCTATCCAGTGATGCAGTATATCGCAGTCCATAAGTGACTAGTATGGTATACTTCTGACTAATTCTAATGTCTGCCTGAACTGAATTAATCATTGAACAAATGTGACTGAATTCAGAATCACTTGACTTACAGCGCTGGTTAATTTCATCTGCAAAAGAACCTGCAGATACTCTTCATAAGGATTCAGCTGGTGCTCTTCTTTTTGTTCCTCCTTTTCTGATATCACAGAAAGAGCGCTGTCCAGGAAAACTAAAAACTCACTTCTCCTGCGTAACATGGTCACCGTTTTCATGAAGCAACAGAGTAGGAAAATGAGTCACAAATGAAGTTAATCCATCGCAATGGGATAAAATATGAAAGAAAACCAAGTCCTGGCCAAACAGATGAGTGCTGATAGACTGAGGATCCAAAAATACAGTAGTGCACAGACTCCTGGTGATAGCTAATGCACAAACATATTCATTTCATTAGGGTCAGTAGAAGCCCACCAAATGCATGAAGAACAAAAAATATAATGAGAGGGAACAACAGAACGGTTGTAACAAGCACAGAACTTGATTAAATTACGTAGTCATTAATCTGATTACTACACATCCCTTCTAACTACCTTTACTATCCAATAGGCTGCTTTGTGGATAATCCTGCAAGGCCAGCAAACACACATTAGCCATTGTTCCTGGTGAGCTGTTTTCTTCTTTTGGGGGATAAAGCGTTTTAATTCTTTACATAACACATTCTGTGGAATTAAGAAAACTTTGAACTTTAGAAAATACACAATAGGAAGGAGTTGTAATGAAAATATATACTAGACAGAATGGCATCAGTTGTATACCATCCTCCATTCATTCCGTGAACAAGGTTATCTGCAACAGACTCTCAGTTCATAAGCTTGATAATAATATGAAAAAAGTATCTTCAGCTGCTCCCTTTTATTCTCCCCAAGTGGTCGCCACAGCGGATTAATCTGCCTTATTAATTTGGCACAGGTTTTAGGCCGGATGCCCTTCCTGACGCAACTCTCCATGGTGAGAGGGGCTTGCGTTCCCACCTGGAATCGAACCAGGGACTTTTCACTTGTAAGGCAAATGTGTAAACCACTACAAATGGATGCTAAAGCAGGCGGCTACTGACTGACTAATGATACAGCACCTGTTTTAAATATAGGTGATCTGCACTGACCCTAAATGAGGCACTCACAACTGATAAAGTTAGTTTTCAAACAATCAAAAGTTTTTAGAAATCAAATATTGTCTGATATTAGCTAAACTAAAATTTGTTCCAAAAGGTACCAACACTTTGAACACAGTATCTGCATCCACCACTCACTAAAAGCAACCACATCCCAACTGTCCATAACTTTAAGTCTTTATGTAATTTAAACGAGAGATATAAAAAAAACAACCCCTTGTACAGTTGCAGGTTGCTCACCTTTGGAGCCAGACTCGAGTGGCCATTTGAGGAAGTGCACCTCTGGCACTTGTACATTGGCTTCATTTCCCATGGTGACAAATACCAAAGTAGTGAGTTAATACTGACTTCAGTTTGTCAGTGACACCCCTGCTCAGCTGTACACTAACAGTACAGATGCTACATGGGTTTCAAGTGAATATCTTCAAGGCAGTCATGTTACATGCTGCCATGACATGTCTGATTTAAACGCTTTCCGCTGAGTAACATACTAACAACATGTTCCTTTGCAGTGGGTCAAAATAAAACCTCTGAGATTGCTGTGCTTCCCTGCCAACTAGTATCAGTCGATAAATTAAATCATGGCTGCCATGGGCCTTGTGTAATTTGAAAAAAATAACACATAAACAAACTGCACTAGTTTATAATTAAGTCTGTTGGCAAACACTGTGGCAGTAAATGAGAGACTAGATCAAACATGTTTGTATTTTACATATTTTACACTTTGACTCAACTGTATTTCTTAAAGACTATTTTAGTCAGTGTCATGTAACACTTCTTGCAAACACCGCTTGCTCACTACAAGGTTCAAATCACTATTGAGGATAAAACCATACATCAGTGAGAACTCATTTAGAATCCAAAGAGGTTGCATAAGACAATTTAAAACCAAAGTGAAACAACTACAGCCAGTTTGGCCAAATGAGCAGTGTTGCGGTTACATAGACAGCACTGTTTTCACTGGTAGGTTCATGAAGGTAACATAGATAAATATAAAGCAGCTGCTCTTGCTGTCATGGTTTTCATCATGCTGAATTTATGAGAAGATCACTCAACATTTACTCTGTTATTTACTGAGAAACAACAAAAGCGCTATAATTAATGCAAAGGAGCCATAGAGATGGAAGACTTAGTCTCTTGCTGTTCAATCACACTCAAGCTCTTTCTGCTCTTCTGAATGAAAAGCCAGTAACCTGCTAACAGGCCAGACGAACTTTGAGATCACAGCTAAATTTATATATTTATCTCCTCTTCTCTCTCTTTTATGCTAATACTAAAATATTCACATTACTTTTGGGCAAGGTAAAGGCCTCAGGGAACATGGAGTACTTTCATTTATCGAAATGAGCTGAAATATGTGGTTGGTACAGTTTCCCAGGCAAGTTCTCTGAATTATGTGGCAGTTCTTCCACTCCACCCTAACACGCCTCATCTCAGGCTATGAGTAAAGATGGCACTTTTCTAGAAGCTGCCTGGCACGACAGGCAGAGTACTCATCCTGGAGAAACCAGATCTGACAATCTGTTTGATTGTATAACAGTTCTAAGCAGTGTTTTCTATGCTAATGTGCTGTACATGGAGGGGTGGCACCTATTCAGGAAGATATAAAAAATTTATGATGGAGGTTGTAATTGTTACTGAATAGAGGGAGGACTCACAATAGATAAAGATATTAATGACATTTACTGCTAAATCTATTTTACACTGCAGTTGATGATCTTCATCCTCTCTGTCTGGCATCACAAAAATCAGTAAAAATCCAAACACTTCACATTCTGCCTTTTTCAAAATAATAGTCCAGCTGTACGGGCAATATGGTTTTGATGCTGCATCCTGCAAGAGAAGACTCCAACACAATGACGTAATTTTGCCAAGAAGCCTTCTCAAGTTCCCACAGCCAACCATTAACCACAAAAATATGAGGTCAATTCTTCAGCTGTAAAAGGGGAAATATAAGCAAACTGATGGGGGTGAAGCTGATACAGATCCTAAAAAATGCAGCCTAAAAAAAACAAGCTGAATGAGTATACTGAGGGAATAACGAAAAGAACAAGAAATTTTAAAGAAAGGCATTAGTGGGCTAAAGTAAATGCTAGAACTGACTCCCGCTGTTTAAGGAGGGGCGAATGTGTGGCAATGGGGTGTCTGCATGATCCAGCTTTTATTAGCACTGAATCATTTTAAGGAGATTTCAAGGAGTCAAAATATCAGGCCTCTATGTTCACACAGGCAGCAAAACTCCATTTTTTAGCACTTTAGAGCACATGTGGAAGTTGATGCTTCATAGATAGCTACCACTGTCATCGGTGCTGCCAAATACAACTGTTCTTTCAATTCACAACAACGGTTGCCTCAAGGTGCTTTATGATAGGTAGAGACCCTGCAATTTTAGAGAGAAACTTCCAACAAGGTGATCCCTATAAGCAGCCGTTGGCAATGGTGGGAAGGAAGAATTCCCTTTTAACAGGAAGAATGAGCCTTAGGGAAGGGCAGCCATCTCCCCCCACTGGTTGGGGTGGGGGTGTCAATGTTTCAAAGATATTGATATCTCAGTATTATTGAGACACTGAGGAAATCTCAATGGTGTCATTCCCTACAGAATAAGTCACGCTTACAGTATGTAGTCCAATATAATAATAATTAGAATACAGAGCTACAAAGCTCAGATGACATTATGTTAAAACTCAAGTGACTGTAGTCCAATAGATGTATGTTTTCTACTGGTATGATTAGAGACTGACTATAAATAACAGAAGAGGTGGTGGCTAACGATTAGAGGTTACACCAGTTTATGGTGGTAAAGACTGAGTCACATTTTAATGACAAAACAGCTATGGCCTCTCCTATCGTGGAGGAAGCAGAAGGAGGACACGTGTCTTTAGAAAAAGTCAAACTTTCACATTTAGGAAACTAGCAAATTTGAATCAAATCAATTTCTACTTGAAAAATTACCTACATAACTTATCAATTATCAAAATTCCTGGGAGCCTACTCGGTATGAATATGCTCCTTTTGACATTCCTTCTGCTTTTTGCTCCCTAAAATGGAGTCTGTAGCTTTTAGATTATCACCGTTTTAGTATCGCAAGGTTTTAAAGAAAAAAGAAAAGAGAAACTGGACTGGAGGTGGTATCACTGAGTCAGCAGGTGGGTGGTGACGGGTATAAGATTTAATGAGGAGGTCTGTTGTAGTTTACCAAAGGTTTCAGTCTCTGACCCTAGCTGACTCCAACACACTGACAGAAGGAAACAAACTAGCTCAGGTTTCAGTCTTGGAAGTGCCCTGACTATCAAGAGAACAGCAGGGGGGCTGAGACTAGCCCTGGGGGAGCCTGAATCAAAATGAGATGGAACAACAGAAAACACTGGGGAAATCTCTGCCTAACACCCGATGCTTTCAAGCTCCAAAAAACACTACCAGGAAGTCAGCCATTACATCTCACTGTCAGAAATGCATGGCTTAAACCTACAGTGCTTTGCGAAAGTATTTATACCCCTTGAACTTTTCCACATTTTGTCGCATAACAACCACAAACGTAAATGTGTTTTATTGGGGTTTGATGTGACAGACCAACACAAAGAAATGCATATTTGTAAAGTGGAAGGAAAATGATTCATGGGTTTCAACATTTTTACAAATAAAAGTCTTAACAATGTGGTGTGAATATGTATTAATTCAGCTCCTTTAACTCTGATAACCCTAAATAGAATCCACTGCAACCAACTGCCTTCAGAAGTCACCTAATTAGTAAATACAGTCCACCTGTGTGTAATTTAATCTCAGTAAAAACACAACTGTTCTGTGACAGCCTTAGAGGTTTGATAGAGAAAACTGGTGAACAAACAGCATCATGAAGCTCAAGGAACACATCAGGTAGGTCAGGGATAAAGTTGTGGAGACATTTAAAGCAGGGTTAGGTTATAAAAAAAAAATTCCGGGCTTTGAACATCTGACAGTGCACTGCTCAATCTATCATCTGAAAATGGAAAGGGTATGACACAACTACAAACCTACCAAGACATGGTCATCAACTGACAAGCCAGGCAAGAAGAGCATTATTCAGAGAAGCAGCCAAGAGGTCCATGGTAACTCTAGAGGAGCTGCAGAGATCCACAGCTCAGGTGGAAGAATCTGTCCACAGGTCAACTATTAGTCATGCACACCAGAATCAGAATTAATCAGAATGCTTTCTTAATCCCAGGGGGAAATCTGGTCTTTATGTAAGAGTGGCAAGAAGAAAGCCATTGTTGAAATAAAGCCAAAAGAAGTCCCATTTGCAGTTTGCCACAAGCCGTGTGGGGGACACAGCAAGCATGTGGCTCTGGTTAGATAAGACCAAAATTTAACTTTTTGTGCAAAATGCCATGTGTGGCTGAAAACTAACATTGCGCATCACACTGAACACGCCATCACCATTATGCTGTGGGCATACTTTTCTTCGGCAGGGACAGGGAAGCTGGTCAGAGTTGATGGGAAGACGGCTGGAGCCCAGTTACAGGACAATCTTGGAAGAAAACCTGTTAGAGTCTACAAAAGACTTGACAATGGGGCAGGGGTTCACCTTCCAGCGGGACAACAACTCGAAACATACAGCCAGAGCTACAATGGAATGGTTTAGATCAAAGAATATTCATGCGTTAGAATGGCCCAGTCCAAGTCCGGACCTAAACCCAACTGAGAATCTGTGGCAAGACTTGAAAATTGCTGTTCACAGATGCTCTCTCTCCAGTCTCCTAGGATTTCAGTCTACATGTGTGCAAAGCCGGTAGAGACATACCCCATGAGACTTGCAGTTGCAATTGCAGTGAAAGGTGGTTCTACAAAATATCGAATACATATGTATATCACACTTTTCAAACTTTTATTTGTAAAAAAAAATTTAAAAATCATGAATTATTTTCCCTTCCACTTCACAATAATGCACTATTTTGTGTTAGTCTATCACAGAAGATTTCAACAAAATACATTTATGTTTTTGGTTGTAATGTGAAAAAATATAGAAAAGTTCAAGAAGTAGTATGAATATGTTTGGTGGCACTATATACAAACCAGACCACACGGTTTGGATTGAATTTTTCCACTTAACAATATAAGTGAAAACAAGCCTCTCTAGACACAAAACTTTTGCTTTTAAATTACATTATGGATGCTAGACAGACAAAATCCTGCTTGACTGAAACTGATTATACAAAGACACCAAAATTAGTAAAGTGCAGTTTGGTTAGAGACCACCAAAAGGCTATTATGTCTATTATAAAACCTGTGCTGCTTCAGTAAAGCTCAACTCACCTTAAGCTGTTGCTCTTTGAGTAGAGTTTCAACCTTGTCCATGTTGGCTCATCAATAAGTTGTATTACATGAAAAGACACTTCCACATCCTACAGACTGGAAAGACTTAGTAGACTCCTGCATGCAGCTGTGAGAAAAGTAGCCTATGTCCAGTTCCCAAATTATCCACACGAGAGAAGTGAAACATTCAAGGTGTGTCATAATGGAAAGGTCTATAGTCACATTGTTTAACTTAAAGTCAGGAGGCGAGGTTAACTTCTTTTTTCAGTTTCAGCTAGCAACTTTGGCACATTTTGTGTGTAGTATGTTACTTCTTTGGCTGATCTTCCTCTAGTAGCACCCCTCTTGCTTAGAGCACAAGCTCTACAAAGCACATCTGAGCGACACTCCAGGGGAAATGCTGTGGTCTCACTTTCGTCAGTGCATCAGTCAGACTTGATTTAGAATGGTTTTTCTTTCTTCCTCCCCCCGCTTTTTAAATTTTTTTTTTCTCATTTTATTTATTTATTTAATTTTTTTGTTTTTTCTTAATTTATTTTTATTTATTTATTTTTTATGATGCAAGGGTATGCAGTCTGTGTGTGTAGTGGGTATATGTATGTATGTGTATATGTTATGTGTATGTGAAATAATTTTGAAAAAGACAATAAACATACTGGCAAAAAAAAGAATGGTTTTTCAGAGTATGAGACCTTACTTAGACAAAAAGTTGTCTTTTCTGACGGCAAGTGAAATAATGAAAAGTTTTACCACGTATGACTTCCTTTTTGTTTAGCTGCATTTGTACATAATGCCTGATTCTTTACTGAGCATGCATGTCATCCTATTTGATTTACCCCATTCTCTTTTTGCACAAAAAGTACAAAAAAAGTCATTTCATAACAATTCCACAAAGACTCTAATGCCAGTTTACTCAACCAGGACGTTTTCTCAAAATGACTCTTTTTAAACACTGTTTTTGTAACACTCTGCATCTCTTTGGTAATGTTGCAAGGACAGAAGCGTGATGGCATGCCAGCAAACATTCCCAAAATCTGTCTTTAGGAGCACAGTGAATACTATAATCAGTGCTATGATGTTATACCAAAGGTATTCAGCATTATGGGGTCAACTAACTGGTGCGCCACTCATTGTGAATCACACAGTTCAAACAATCGAGGCCCACCACATGTTACTTTATTTATTTACCCGGTTATTTTGTCTAAGGCCCACAATTACAAAGTCTCATTGAATAAGCCATCAATATAATTTGATGCAGGTCAGTTAAAACTTAGCAATCCTCGTGCTCTAGCATCATATAGTTTCAGTTACAGGCTACTGATTTCACGATATAGTAAAGGGAGAAAATATCACTGCAAAACCTTCTTGCACTACCTCGTCGTGTTGCTGAGAGGTTGAGAAACGCTGCTCAACTTTTACTTCACTTCCTGAAATATCATTTACTTTCCTGTTCAAAGTGAGAAACAACAGGATGAGTGCGTTGAAAAAAAAGTGCGGTGTGCGTGTGGTGAGTCAACCTTCATCTGTCATGCTGCACCAGCTAATCTTTTAGCTAGCAGGGAAAGTCAGGGATCATGAACACCAACATCCAAAATAATGAGCTTTTTTAAGTCCATGTCTGGCAAGTTATGATTTACCTATTATTACAGCCAAATTACTAAAGCTACAATGACAAAGCAGTGCAGGTTTGCACAAGACAAGTGAGGAAGGGTGATGCCATAGTTTATTCTCTCATCCATCCAGGTTCTTGCTTATGGAATGGGGGCAGAGTACACTCTGGACAGGTCGGCAGTCCATTAGAGGGTGAACAGTCACAACCCCACTGTTATGTCTGAGCTACCACACAGTTAGCCATTAGATTTATGGCAGATGGATAGCACCACATGAATACAGTGCAGCATTAAACTTTTAGCCCTGTGATAGCTGGTGTTCATAATGCACCGGCAAAAATGTTGCAATGACCGACAAGCAACTATCATGACAACTGTTTAATTGTCTGTCATTTATTGAGCAAAAATATCAAAACTTCTCTGACTGAAGCTCCTCAAATGCAAGGGCGTTCAAACCAACTGCAACATTAACATTAAAAACACAGTGGTTGGTCACAGATTATAACTGCTACATTTACTTACAGTCTAACCAACATCACTCATGTCCTGCTCTACATAAAAATGTGGGTGCTGCCATAGCAGCAGAGCTGAGGTTACTGGTTTTGGGGCAACAACACAAGTAGCTGAGTGTATTCTTCACCTGTACAGCACTGCGGAAATCAGTCTGCCTCACTATAGCACATTAAAGAAACAAGTGTCTGGACTCCATTCAGCCCACTAAGGAGAAAAAAGCAAGCATCTGGTTGTAATACTTTATCCTCTGCAAAAGCCAGTCTATGTTTAAAAAACTTGCAAATGTTTCCCAGACCCAAAGGTACACATGAAAGCCCATAAAGTACCTCAAGGGTATGTTAGCTTTGCATGACTACCTGGGCAATAGTGTTTCTCGGTCAAGTATTGTAGTAGAAAAGTAAAAATACACAAACACTGGGAAAATTGCAAAGAATGTGGACTGCTAGTGGTTTTCTTTGTGAACTTTGGACCAGGTGAATTACTAGGGAATTCAGTGAGTGCCTCTCCCTCTCTTTTTTTAGAAAGGAAAACACATCTCTGATTTAACTATCTCCAGACCCCTTTTCTGCCTGATAGAATACAAAAAAGAAAAAAACTAAGTCATAATATTGACTTTAGATAGGTGTCTGTATTAGGGCAAAAAGTGCTCCACAACGCAATCCTGAAAAAACTGCCAATTCAGTCTGACCCTTCTCACAGGTTCAAATGTCTTCTCCATGTTTGGTTTTACGCATGTCTGTACTGATACACAAACAAGGCATACACTCCCTGACCACTTCTGCTCATATATCAGCCAGTCACATCGCAGCAACTCAATGCATACATGCACGTAGACGTGGTCAAACTGACTTGCTCGAGTTCAAACCTAGCATCAGAATGGGGGAAAAAAGGTGATTTAATTCACTTTGAACATGGCATTGTCGGTCTTAGTATTTCAGAAACTGCTGATCTAATGGGATTTTCAAACACAACTATCTATAGGGTTTACAGAAAATGAGCCGCAAAAGAAAAAATGTCCAGTGAGCAGAAGTTCTCTTGGTGAAAATGTCTTGCTGGTGCCAGAGGTCAGAGGAGTGATAGGAGGGCAGTAAGTCACATAACTACTTGTTACAATCAAGGTACGTATAACGCATCTCTGAATGCACAACACAATGAACCTTGAAGCAGATGGGCAACAGCAGCAGAAAACCACATCAAATGCTTCTCCTGTCAGCTAACAACAGAAAACTAAGGCTACAATTCACACAGGCTCACCAAATCTGAATGAAAGAAGACTGGAAATACATTGCCTGTTCTGATGAATCTCAATTTCTGCTGCGATATTCGGATGGTAGGGTCGGAATATGGCATAAACGACATGAAAGCACGGTTCTAACCTCCCTTGTATTAACAGTGTGGGTGGTATTTTCTTGGCATAATTGGGCCTGTTAGTTCCAAACAGACATCAATTAAACACCACAGCCTACCTGAGTATTGTTGCTAACCATGTCCATCCCTTTATAACCACAGCATGCCCATCTTCTAGTGGCTGATTCCAGTGGGATAACTGTGCTAGGTCACAAAGGTCAAATCATCTCAAATTGGTTTCTTGTACATAACACTGACTTCACTGTACTGAAATGGCCTCCACAGTCACCAGATCTATCACGTTAATATGGACTAAAATATCTAAGGAATGTTTCCAACACCTTGTTAAATCTATGCCACAAATAATTAAGATAGTTCTGAAGGCAAAAGTGAGTCCTACTCAATAATAGGAAGGTTTATCTAATAAAGTGGCCAGGAACTGTATATTATAATTAAAACATCTAATGAATCCTGAAACAACAGACAAGCCATCACCTCTGGATGAGTCATGCTTTTCCAGCAGCATAAGCAGCATGAAAGAAAACTCAAACATCAAAAATTGTACTTGCGACAACCAACTATTATCAAGTCACAAAAATACTTTGACACAGTCTTGTAATCCACATTACTGCTTTGCTTATTATGCATGTGCATATGTGTCTGAATATAGACCAACAGGGAATACCCATGGTATTTACCTAGCTTGATGGGGGCTACTACCAGGTTTTAGTAAGTCCAACACTCCTTGTAAGTCAGTTTCATTGACATGCAAAGTGACATCATGGTAGAGGAATGTATTGTAGTAAAGTCACTGGGCTTCTTCTTTGTCTTCTATCACTGCTCACAAGGGTTTTGGTGGCCCCATAAACCACATGGCTGATTATTTAGACAAATATTATATTTTTTCAAAGTACACATTTTGGTATGAAACAGTAGAGAAACATAGGTTTTACTTATCACATTAGTGAAGGCTCAGAGCTTTAATTACATTAAATAAAGTAGCTCATGTATACATGATCTATGTAGATTTTCAAATTCTTCAGTTGCTGAAGGGGCTGGAGACCTTTTGTTGTACAAACTGCACTGTTCAAAATACATGTAATGGTACAGTACACCAGACATGTTCGCGTTCGGTTAAGTTGGACAAGACTGTCCAACTTTTTTTCATTTATAACAGGTTTTCAGTGCAGTGTGTTGGTCAGTCTGTCTGCTTGACAATCTCATTTTGCAGCAATAAAAATGAAGTGAGAGGAACAGACTGAGAACTTTATCTTATCATATTACATATATTATATCATAACACTTTTTCACAGCATCCATTTTGACATGAAACAGCACATATAGGCAGGTGTAACTAAACACATTAATGAATTATTAATGATCTAATGATTAATCATTAATGATTCTATAGTATATAATTTTATTTTTATCTTGACTTACTTGTTTGAATTTATATGTTCAAATGGCAAATTGAGCTGGCACCAAACACAACAAATTTCATTGCCGTAATAATGTATGTTGTAATATGGTACATGACAATAAAGAATCTTGAATCTTGAATCTTGTAGACTGAGCCTTCATTAATGTGATTAGTAACATTGGAGATGGGCAAAAGAGCTACAATCTAAATGTGGGACATTTTACTGGATTAGTGCTGAGCAAGTAAAGGTCATATGTATTATAATCGACTTTCACTTTTCCAACTCTCTTTCTAAGTAAATACAGTAAGGTTGGAAGGAAGCTTAAGTTTGTTTTCATGGTCTCATACTGTCCTGTATTCTCTTTATATTTACTATTACTGCAGCTGCTGTTCTGTCTGGTATCTTAGTGCTTCAGTAAGTGATGTATGCATAGATTGGCATACATTTTTGAGCTATATCTGGTCATTATGGCAGTTTTTTTTAACAGTTATGACACTCATACTTTGTCACTTCACACCACATTTTACCTGATATGAAGCTGAATACTCCAGCAAAAGAGAGACAACTCAGCTTCTCAGTATATACTTCTGATTTATTTTCTGCGTGGTAGTTTCCATCATATTCAATCTGCAAAGCCTGTGACTTTTCTGGTGACTTTGCCAGATTATAAGCATTAGACAGACTACCCTTCACTTTGCTATAATAAGAGCCTTCCCTGCTTTCTCAGCATGCACTGAGTAGAAGGCAGACTACAGGAAAGTGCAGAAAAGTGACAATGTGGGGCACTGGCTGAAGACGTGGGACATCTGGTCACCCTAACTCCAGCCAATAACTAGTTAAACAATGGGTTAACCAGTTACATTCGCCTCTGGTGATTATCAGCACCCTTATAAGTAGAGATATGTAAGAGAACCTAACCTCATCCACTTCCTCTACAGTGCAGCCTATGAAATGTGCGTATTCCCCTTTTTGTTAGCCATTTGTTACACGGTAACAAACAAACAAAAAAAAAAGGTAACCGTCGCTGCAACGTGAGCAGACAGCCTCGGCAACTTGGCACCGTTGGAAACGGGAATCGCCGTGCCAGATCGTGAGGGGGGTGTGTGCGAAGCGTGGTTGGAAATGCTCGAAACGTAAACTAAAATGGATGGCGATCGAACGTTAGCTGCGCATTTTTACGCATCAACGCCAGGGTTTACAACACACACACACACACATAACCGCTCCAAATTAGCCCCCCTTTTCATCGAAGCGTAACAGGCACAAAGCAGCGGCTGCTAGGCGTCGTTTGTCTCACGCGTGTTTATTCCGAGTACCGTTATGTACACACGGGCTCGATAGGAAGCGTGAGCACACGTTACAAGTGCACTGGGACTCACCCATAGCTCTGTCCCCCAGCTCATGGTTTCAGCGTGATGTCCTCGGAATAGTCCGCAGCTCGTCTGAGGTGCTTCCAGTACACACAGCGGTAGCAGACGTGATTTTGGCCTCCGGTGGGAAGAAAAAAAACGCTCCTCTGCTTACATATACATGTATATGTATTTCAGACTCTCATCCTGTCTGATACAAGATGGCCAGGAGCTGCAGCATAATCTTCAAACAGGATAGTGTCGCTATATGCAGCCAGCGCGCGGGCACCAGCAACGATGACAGCTGCTCTTGCGCGCGCCCAGGCTTGCTGTGTGTGTGTGTGTGTGTGTGTGTGGGTGTGTGTGGGGGGTGTCACTGCGGGGTTGTCCAATAAAGCCTTCACCAATATCTGTGCTCACTCGAGCTCTTTCCTGTGCGGCTGCACTGGTGAAAAATCCCCGTTTAGAAAAGCCTGACTGCTGCTGGAGGAACATGGGGGGGTGGTGTCAAAAAGGTCACCACCCATGGCAGATGTTTCATTGAATACTCCCAGAGGGGTTTTTTATTTTTATTTTATTTTATTTTTTAAATTTATTTTATGTATTATTTTTTATCTTCTTTTATTTTCTTTTTTATTATAATTTTTTCAAATTATTTTTTATTATTTTTTTATTTTTAGGGTTTAATACTAACTTGTAGCTAGCCAACTCTACTTTCTCCCTCAGCTTTTGTCAAGGGTCTCCCCCCTCCCCCACATGCCTCTGGTGAGCATGCCTTGAATGTACTCAGCAGCCCACAGGAAGCTGCATTTAAGGTGCAGAGTTTAGAAGCTCTGATGCACAAAGGAATGGGGAATGGGAGGGAGACCGAAGTGGTGATGATGCATTCAACCCTCCATGCAGTTTCGTGTAGGCACTTAAAACTCTGGACCACAGCAGGTGGCATTGTTTGCATGATGTGTGATCTCGTGCAGTTTTACATAAAACTAGTTTAGGATGAATTTTGGCTCCTGTCTTAAATGCCTGACATCTTATTCGCCTTCTTGCTCTTGGGTTTTTATCAGAACAGCCAGTTAAGTCAAAATTTGAGAATGCAAGCTCTTATTTTTCTTCTGCTGTACGTTTTGCACCAATTTTCTAAATATAGTATTATATTTTATGATATTATCTTCTATGCTTATCGTCTGTTTATTATTGGGTCACTTTGTAGCTGGATGCAGGTTCAAAAATACTGCACAGTGTACCATGTATATGTGTGTGTGACAAATAAAGCTTATCTTGTTTTGTAGCAGTAATTCATGTGATTAACACGTCATCCCGGCATAAAGCACTAAGCAAATAAGACACTTGCATTGGTCATCATATTTATTGTGATGATTTATGTCAATCATGAACTCTACATAAACTTTTTAGAAGCATTTTGTGGTGATGATCCGTTTGAACCCCCATTTACACACAATGGTGTCCACTTTTGCTACAACACTGCCATCTGTTGTTAGATACACTGCTGAAGGCACCAGAAGTGCCGATGAAAGAAATCCAGGAAGATCCTGCTTATACAATGCTTAGATCTACATAATCATCAGGATTATATTACTCTGCATGTGACTCATAGCTTGGAATGGTGCATTGCTCTCTGAGACTATGACTGAGCCATTACTGATGTAATTTGTTACACTTGTGCTTTCCTGCTATTAGAAAGAATCATCTGTTGGGAACAAAACACTTTTAGTTAGACTGGACATGTTGAGCTCATTTCTAGCTCCATATTTGAATCCTCGGACTATGGTATAAACTCCATTTCCAGAAATCTTTTCCAAAATGCAATAACAACAAAAATATGTCATATGTTAATTAAACTTTTATTCAACTGGCAAAAGTAAACCAGCCACAGGGGCCCACAAGCCAGTGTACTCCTAGTGCCGGTCCCAAGCCTGGGTAAATGGTGAGAGTTGCGTCAGAAAGGCCATCCGGCGTAAAAACTTTGCCAAATCAAATATGCGGATTCATAACACGACTTCCATACCGGATCGGTCACGGCCCGGGTTAACAACAACCACCTCCGGTGCCGTTAGCCAACAGGGTGCCAGTGGAAAC
>VUQH01040800.1:0-25242 GCA_015106775.1 Etroplus canarensis
TTGAGATTTTCCCTGGGAGTGACCAGGATGGACAGGATTAGAAATGAGTACATCAGAGGGACAGCTCATGTAGAGAAGTTTGGAGACAAAGTCAGAGAGGCAAGGCTGAGATGGTTTGGACATGTTCAGAGGAGGGATAGTGGATATATTGGACAAAGGATGTTGAAGATGGAGCTGCCAGGCAGGAGGAGAAGAGAAAGACCACAGAGAAGATTGATGGATGTAGTGAAGGAGGACATGCAGAGGGTTGGTGTGAGGGAAGAGGATGCAGGGAGAGGGTGAGATGGAGGCAGATGATCCGCTGTGGTGACCTCTAACGGGAGCAGCTGAAAGAAGAATAAGAAGAATGACCTACACAAAATTGTCCAAACTGGTGAAGTGAAATAGTAAAAAAATCAAAACTATCTAAAAAGAAAAAGCCCCTAAATAATATCTAGTGCTACCAATGACCTGCAGAAGTTACGTAATTAGTTAGATTACAGGTGGACCTTATTTAAGTGTTACACGGTCGAAGTATAAATAGACCTGTTCTGAAAAGTCCCAGAGTCTGCAACACCAGTAATCAAGAGTCTCCACCAAGCAAGGCACACCATGAAGACCAAGGAGCTCTCCAAACAGTGCAGGGACAAAGCTGTGGAGAAATACAAACTCTGAAAATCCCATGTAGCACCAGTTCATCGATATCACAAAATGGAAAGAGTATGGCACCACGATAAACCTACCTAGAGAGGACCGTCCACCAAAACGCAGAAGGCATTAGTAAGAGAGGCAACAAAAAGACCAAAGGTCACCCTGAAGGAGCTGGAAAGCTCCACAGCAGAGACTGCTGTGTCTGTCCATAGGACCACTATAAGTCATACACTCCACAGAGCTGGGCTTAATGGAAGAGTGCCCAGAATAAAGACCTTATTTACTGAAAAAGTAAGAAAGCACAATCAGAGTTCACCAAAAGGCATGTAGGAGACTCCCCAAACGCAGGTCCTCTGGTTAGATGAGACTAAAAATTGAATGTTTTGGCCATCAAGGAAACTTCCATTTCTGCATTAAGCATTCTTTGGTATAAGTTATTTATAAGTTATCGAAACATTCTATATAAGTTACTATACGTCCAAAATAAATTTTTAAAAAAACAAACCAAAAAAAAAAACCATTGATCGTTCTTGATGGTTATGTCAGTGTTTTAAAGAAATTTTGTTCTGTCAGCACACACTGGTTAAATCAAGGTGTGGCAGGGGCTTTACTTGAGTCCACACAATGGGCAGATGATAACTGATCTCAGAGCAGTGGCGGCTTGTTAAGCACACTGTTGTCTCATCCGTCTCCCATCAAAGGCCACGGGTTTATCCACGCTGTGCTAACGAACAGAAGATCTGAATGGCTCCGTGCCAAGCAGAGTCCAGCCTGCTTCCAGAGTCAGCAGCCAACTGTGGCCACAAGATGGCAGTAATTTCTCTGATGTTTGCAAACAGGCGGTGGGTGTCTCTGTATTGCAGTGGTTTATACATTTGCTTTCCAAACGATGGTTCCAGGGTTTGATTCCCAACGAGGAATGGAGGGTTGTGTCAGGAAGGGTGTCCAGTGTAAAACCTCTGTCTTGTTTCTTATGTGGACCAGTCCATGGTGGTGACCCCTTAGGGAAAATGCAAGGGAGCAGCCGAAGGTGTATGCAAACAGGCAGTGGGACAGCTAGCAGCTACAGCCACACCTACAGTAACAAACTTTAAGCGTTGATACAGCGTAAACAGGTAAGCAACAAAATGATTCACCCCTGTACAAACGTGATGAAGGGGGGCCTTAGCTACAGAGACCAGAACTGTTTCATGCAGCAGGCTGTAAAGATGTTCATTTGTGCTGCAAAGTTGGACATTTTAACAGAGGAATCTATGGGGACTGACTCATTTTTTGGAGCCAGTCTCAAGTGGACATGAGAGGAACTGCACTTTCTCTTTCTTTTCCGCACTGCCTTCATTTTTCAGCCCCAGAGGCTGCTGCTCGGTTTCCACACTGGATTGCATTCGATTGCAGTTGTTCCTGATGTAAAAGGGTGACTTACAGTGTTTAAAATCAAAAGAGCACGGACATAAATCGAAGTGACATCATCATGCAGATACTTCCTCCTCGGGCAGGATTAAAAACCAAGCGGGGAGCATAAATATTGCACTGAAGGATTTTAACAATTCAGCAGCATCAGTGTCCTTCAGCTGCTGCTCAAAAGTGCCATGAATTATTTCAGCCTGTGCTATCAGTCATTCTGAACGAATCATTAGCTTATGTTCATCATCAAATATCTCTAAACTACAGAGGAGCTGGTGTGTAAAAGGTAGTTTGTCACTGCAGATTTATCCTTTAAAAATGAACTCAAAGTACATTTTTCACAGTTTGGGCAGCGCTTATCTTTCAACTTAAGACGTTCGTTTTCACTTCAAAAGGCAAATGTTCCACATTAGAGGGAAACCAAACTCAATATAAATTTTACACCTTCACAGGAAAAACCGCTGAGCCTGTTAAAGAGCTATGAGCTCCGTGTGGAAGTTCAGAAACAATGTAAGATGTGGAGAAAAAAAAAGTGCAATAATATGTGTAAAACTACAGGGAAGAACAGAAAACATTCAGGGTGGAAGCAGAGAGAGAGAACCGAGAAGTAAATCCTGATTTGGCCCGGAGCTTTAATTTGAATGAACAGGCCTGCAGCTCAACTTCAGCAAAGTATCTCAGTTAGATTACTCTTTAACTTCGACTCCAGGCTTTTACTCTAATTTTTCTGTTTTCACTATGTGGGAATATCTCAGCATGAGAAACTGGAAATTCTCAGCAAAAACTAGAGCTGTAAAACAGCAGGTGACTCACAGGGGGGGAAATCCCATTGTTGGTTTTTTATTTAGTGTTTTTCTTTAAGTGTTAAATGATGGAACTTTATTTCCACCTCCTGGAAAGAGCAACAATCGTATCAAAATTTAGCCCTAAAATCCAAACTTAAAAAGACTTTTTTGTACACCCTAGAATACTGAATGAGGCTGCTGATTATGAGTATGCACTGTCATGGCCGAAGTTTTCACAGGAAAACTAAGTACACCCCATGAATCACCTTTAGTAGCAAAAAATGTATGTTTTTTTTCTGTTTATCAATCGCTAACAAGCTGTGAATGAATTTTGTCCTGCTCTTCTTTACAACGTTGCTTCAGTTCATTGACGTTTGCAGGCATTAGTTTATGCACAGCTCTAAGGTCCCAACACAGCATTTCAGTCAGGCTGAGGTCTGGACTTTGACTGGGCCATTGCAGCACCTTGGTTCTTTTCTGCTTGGGATCATTGTCCTGTTGCATGAGTCAGTTTGGACCAGGCTTTAGCTGTGGGACAGATGTCATCACGTTTGACTCTAGAACACTTTGGTAAACAGAGGAGTTCATGGTCGACCCAATGACTGCAAGGTGCCCAGGTCGTGTGGCTGCAGAACAAGCCCAAATCATCGTCCCTCCACCACCGTGCTGACAGTTGGTATGAGGTGTTTGTGTTGATACGCCGAGTCTGGTGTTTGCCCAACATGTCCACTTTGGTCTGATCTGTCCAAAGGACGTTGTTCCAGAAGTCTTGAGCTTTGTTCAGATGCAGCTTTGCAAACCGAAGCTGTGCTGCCATGTTCTTTTCAGAGAGAAGAGGCTTTCTCCTGGTAACCCTTCCAAACAAGCCATACTTGTTCAGTCTTTTTCCATTTGTCCTATGAAATTAAACATTTACCATGCAAACTGAGCCCTTTAGAGTCTGAGCTTTAGCACTTTCGTTTTTTTTTGCAGTTTCACTGCATTCCTCATTGCATGATCTGACCTGACCTTGAAGAGAATCTGATGGGATGTCCATTCCTGGGACGATTGTGGCATTGTGTTAGCACACACCTTAAAGATCCGAACCAGCAAAATACCAAACCTTCTGCTTTTATAGAGGTGGTCACACTGACTGATGACTGGCAGCACCTGGCTGCTACTTACCCTCTAAATTACTTTGGAAGCAGTAAGAGCGTACTTAATTTTTCACAGGACTCTTTTCATTTTCACTTGACTGTACTGTTTTATCTGACATGTTCAGCAAAAAACACACGTACATGTGACTCAAGCCTTAAAACATTAACAGAATGGAGCACCCTGATGAGTCTCAGAGTTGTAAATGTAGGTAGTTTAATGATAATGCCACAGCTTATAATGAACAGTTTCCTTATGAGGTAATGATCAATAACCATAAATCAGAAAATGCACCATGTGATTTTCTAAAAACAGTAGTTGTTAGAGTTTCCTCTGCTCAACGTTACGGCGACGTCGACAGAAGGGGATAGGTACGCTGGACAATAGCGCACAGTGTTGACAGTGAAAGTGAGTTATGGTAAGCATACTTTTAAACTGATTAATACTGGGCGGTAATACTTGGCATTATTCCACGCCAGCAGACGCGTAACCTCTGACTTTTCTCTTGGCTTAACTGCTGACCAGCTACAGCCTAGCCTTAACGTTACCTTTTTAGCGCTCCTTTCTTTGAGTCGTTTGTCTCCGGCGTCGAAACTGGGCAACTACTAGCACTGCGATGGGATTCAACGGGCGGCTCTGCGTTCATATTTACTCAAGGAAACGTGTGCATTAGAAATGTTTTAATGCAACAAACGACAGCTGAACGCTCAGAAAAGAGGAAGTTTGCAGTTCGCGGCTAATTGTAAACAGACTGACAGCGAGATTTGATTGGATGTTGAAAGCGAGAGGCGGGACTTAGACGCGGTACTTAAAGACAACTGGTAAACACGGAGCCTTGAGTGGTAATTAATCTAATAAACCAGTACTAGTTGTGACCAAGGGCTCTAGGTAAGGCTTCACGGCATTGGCGAGGTTAGACCGTTTTTAGGGGTGTTCGAGCACCCCTAAATTTCATCACTAAAAATAACAATACTAATATAGGAATAATTATGCATTTTGTCATTATTTTCTGATATCTCCTTATATTGTTGCATTATTACGCAATATAGGGTTCACTGTCAAATCAGTTTTCAGTTTTATCCGGCTGCATGGATTTCACTGTTGTGCTGGACTTCATGATAGCATTTTTATCTCAATAGAATTGGATGAATGAATGATACATCCAGTGGATGTATGCTGGGATGCATCGTCAGTGATGTATCCTGGGGTCACTGGGTGTTTTGGGTCTTTTAAAACATCACACACCCTGGCCCCGGGTGACCCAGCTGAGGGTGATCAATCTCTTGCTTGCATCCCAGCAGCAGTAGATCACTCCCTCTTCAGAGAGACGCAAGGTGACAGTTTTGATGGCCCTCTACTTTGCCAGCCTCACTATCCTCAGTATGGTGAGGAATCTGCAGCGTGGCCACCCTCCCAAGCCTCTACATCCCACCTCAATAGGCTCACAGTGGGTTTTCCAGACCTGCCCCCTGCACTGTTCTGTCAGCTCTTTGTCCTTTGCACGTTTTTGCTTATTGGCTTCTTCCATGTGTTCCTCCTTGAGTAGTGACAGCTCAGCCATGATCTGTCATGGCTGAGCTGTTCAGTTAAATATGAAAAATGATCATGACTGGGCAAAGAGTTGATGAAGCAATATAATCTGGAAACCGCAAGTACTTGCCAGGATCAACCCTCATTTGTCAGTCGGCTGCTGAGGGGAGAACACCAGTTGCTGAAGTTGAGCATGGGATTTTTGTTCCAGCTTTAACAAAGTTGATGGTCCTCTTGCAATGATCATATCATTCTCAACATGAATTAAACAGGATAGCTGCCTCTACATTGAAGTGACAGACTACAGATCTTTATTTCACTCAGGTGTTGCCTACCCGATGCCCTGTATTGAGTCTGCAAAATAAAGAGAGGGTTTGTATGAACTCAAAAAGGTTAATATAAGTGCAAATCTCTTACTGCTTTGCTTCTTGCACTGTGTAGGGAGAGGCAACCTGATTTGTCAATGTCTGCATTGGATGAATGATACTGTTGTAATTGCTTCATGATTTGGTTGATTGTGGTTAAGAGACTGAAACAATGTTGTGCACATTTCTCCCCATATCTGCTTTGCCACAAAGTGATCTTTAATTTGCTTTGGAAAATTCTGGCCATCATGGTTTAGTTTTTGCCTCAGGCTTCATGACCTAACTAAAGGGTCTACCCTAACACAGATTTCTTATATTGAAATCAGTGATCATTCACTCTTAGACTCTGCAATAGACCATTAGACTAATAAGGTTGTGTTTTGAAACTAATATTGTAATGTGTACCTAATTGAAAAGGTGAATAGCAATGAATATATTTGCAAGCAGCATATTCTATTTTTCGTTTTGCCATAAGTCACTCATTAAGTATTATTATTATCATTATTATCATCACCATAAATTCATTTGGTGTTATTGTTTTGATAATATATTAATTGCACGGTAATGTATGCATGACATTCTGATTGGGGCTAAGCCCCTCTACAGGCATGACCCTAGAATAACCCCTGCTTCAAGGTTTGGCAAGAGGATTTGTGAAGGTAATACATATATGCTTTTATCGCTAACAATTATTGAAAAAAATCCACCTAAGACAATGACATGTTATAGTACTGCCAGCTTACTCAGTATTGTTTGCACTTTAAGCGTTATTTTAGGCCTAGTATTAGGTCTGCAAAGTCAGCCCAGGGTCAGACTGGTGGCCTGAGGGTCATTTTGGTCTGCCCTGAACATTCAGTAAACAGTTTATGGACCCAGTAGAGTTCACATATCAGGCGGAACCTTCTCTGCCACACACTGTGCCCTCTCTCTATATTCTCCATGGCCAAGGATACAGCACAGAACTCTGGACCCTATACATAACTAGGCTCTGTGGGCCCACTTCCTATCTTGAGCGACATTTTTCACACATCTTTTATTTCCTTTTTTAAAAAAAAAAAATTGAAACTACAACTGTACACAGTAAACTATAGTAGTCATTAGAGTACCAATAATTAACTGTTCATATACCACATTAAAAAAAAAAAACCCATGATATGTCCATACCTCTGCAGAGTTTGAAATCAACCCGAATTTCTCAACATACTATAATCTACAGATAATTTATGGTAAATGAGTTTTGCTCTGAGTATCAAGCTTCAGAGTGCTTTATTTTCTTCTTTTTTATTTAGATATTTATGACTTAAAAAGTTTTAAAATGCAATCTTAGTTTTCTTACACTTACTCTGAGATAATTCTTATAAATATTCTAAAATTTAGCACCAAACAACAGTAATCATGAGTTGGTTCATGTTTCCAGTCACCTGTCCAGCACAGATGCCACCACTATGCCTCAGGGGGTTGGTCACATTTTTTTAAAAAAATTCCTTCATGACTACAAATATTAATAATACAACATAATCAATGCCCGTACTTACCATCAGATGGCGACAAAGCACTTCTTACCCTGGCTCCATTGTCTCTCTGTTTATCACATTTCTCACTTGATTTCCTCTCACAGAACTTACAGGCTCTCTCTTTCATTCTTCCCCTCCTCTTTGAAAGAACCCACACACGTCTTGACTGAGAAGAAAATTGCATAATCAGAGAGATATACTGTGGAATATGTTCGTGGGTTAATTTAAATAGAGTGTACTCTAGATGGTTCACCAAACAGGCTGCCTCTCAGACTGATTCAAAGCCACCAGCACTTTAAATCTGAATCTGTGGTGGATTATCAAAGCAAAAGGTCACGTTCAATCCACGAAAAGACACACGTACACTTTGCCGCAACACATTTGGGCCTGAGTCTTTCCAGTTCAGTTCACTGGGTAACTACAAAAGGAAGAGGAAATCAGCAAAGGGTTTAGCTTTTAAAAACTACACAGAATGGCTGATTTCATAGAGACATAAAGAGGGTTAGACAGAAAGAGGAAGACAGACAAAATGTGTATCTAGGGGAGCTGACGTTGGGATGTGGTGGACATAAAATCCAGTCCATTTTGTGTTATGTCCTCAGGATTCATTGCTTATTTATCGGTTGTTATAAAGAAACAGAGAGGGTGGAGAATGAAAAATTCAGACATGAGAAATGCCCTTTCCTTTCTCCAGAAATTGCAATATTACACACACTGGGTAGTAATGGCTCCAGCATGCAGTCGTGTGTGTGAGGAAGAGAGATTTATGGAGACTGTCTGTTTTTACCCATCTCTGACACAGCAGTAAGAATCTGAGAGGGATGTGTCTTTCTGTTACTAACAAAGACATTGACTGTTATCTGTAAATTTTGTTAATTTAGGAAACAGTCATTTGTGAGAATAAACATAAATTACTGCAATAATGACACAATTTTTTCATGTCATAGCAACGTAATATTGTTATTTTCATTGAAAGACTCTGTTGTGTTGTATTTTTGAATATAGTCTGAACAAAGTGCTTCATCAACTCAAGGTTGAATATAAATGTAGCCTGTATTTTTAACAGCCAGCGTGATGTCCATAATGGAGAAGGGTCTTAGGAATGACTATTAAATGAATATTTGCAAAGAATATTCCTTTATAAACGGTGAACACTCCAATATTTGGTCACATTTGCCACATTTGGTCAGTTCTGCTGTTTAAAATGGAGTTAAACCTATGAGTTAGGTCAGGCAGCCAACTTGAGCTACACTCCTCTCCTCATGTCACAAACCTAACACAACCTCCCGATTTGGCAGTCTATTTAAGCTGGCAAACTTCCCATCTTTCTCTCTGACACGTCTCTCTGATAGCCCTGCATCACTGGCTAGTGTTTCAACCACCCCTGTAGCACTCCAGTATTCACCTATAGCCTCTATGGGGGGTGATGAGTTTGGAGCCTAGACATCAAACTCTAGCTATAGTCTACTGCTGTAATAAATCAACCAATTCAAATGTGAGGTGTCAGACTGAAGTTGACCTAGAGTTGTTCCTATAAAAAATATGACATCTTTATTGAATTCACATCAGCAACTGACTTTGATTTTTCTCATGAATACTGCTGTGTGTGTGAATGTAATAGAGTGTGTACATGGATGCATCATTTGGTGCTTATAGGCTGGCAGCTTCAGCAGACATTCTGACTCACTATTTATTACAACAGTGTCTCTGTTTTATTGAAGTACTCTGTAAGGCATGCCAGTGTGGTAGCATGCACACTATACTATCTGAACTAAAGCAACTAAAGGGAATTCAGCCATCATTAATACTATGCTGTGATCTGTAGTGAGAGAGGGGAGCAGGTGGAAGAGAGCCTCGAGAGGTGGAGGTATGCACTGGAGAGAAAGTCAGAATACAAATATGTAAATGAGAGGGAGGCAGGTGGAATGGTGAAAACGTAAGGAGTAGAGCTAGTGAAGGTAGATAAGTTTAAATAGCTTGGGTCATTGCCACAAAACAACAGACAGAGGACAAGAGTGGTGAAAAAGAGAGTGCAGGCAGGGTGGAGTGGGTGGAGACGAGTGTCCGGGGTGATTTGTGACAGCAAGATAACAGCAAGAGTGAAAGGGAAGGTTTACAAGATGGTAGCAAGATCTGCTACGATATATGGTTTGGAGACGGTGGCACTGATGAAAAGACAGGAGGTGGAGCTGCAGGTGGCGGAGATGCTGTGATTCTTGCAAGGAGAGACCAGGATGGATGAGATTAGAAATGAGTACATCAGAGGGACAGCTCAGGTTGAGCAATTTGGAGACAAAGTCAGAGAGGCAAGGTTGAAATGGTTTGGACATATACAAAGGAGGGTAAGTGGATATACTAGGCAAAGGGTGTTGAAGATGGAGCTACCAGGCACGAGGAAAAGAGGAAGACCACAGAGAAGGTTCATGAATGTAGTGAAGGAGGAGATGGTTGGTGTAACAGAAGAGGATGCAAGGGATAAGGTGAGATGGAGGCAAAAGATCCGCTGTGGTGACCCCTAAAGATATCAGCATAGCAGAAGAGTCCAGATGCTGGACTGTCCTGCTTGCAGTCCAGACCTTTCACCAACTGAAAACATTTGGCACATAATGAAACATAAACTATGACAAAGAAGACCCAGGACTGTTGAGCAATTGGAATTTTGTATCAGACAAGAATGGGACAACATTCCTCTCCCAAAGGGCCAGCAGCTGTTCTCCTCAGTTCCCAGACATTGACAGACTGTTGTTAAAAGAAGAGGGGATGCTGCACAATGGTCACCCTATTCCAACTTTTTTGAAACGTGTTGCTGTCATCAAATTCAAGATGTGCTGTTCACAAAATTGTAAAATGTTTCACTTTCAACATTTGATATGTTTTCTATGTTCTTTTGTGAATAAAATGTTGGCTTATGATATTCGTAAATCATTGCATTGTGTTTTTATTTATATTTTATGCAGAGTCCCAACCTTTTTCAAATTGGAGTTGTAATTTGACCCTCCAAAAAAATGGCAGCAAGGTAACATTATTTCAAGTTTTAACTTGCCAGATTTCAATTTTCAAGATAAAGAATGAAATTTCCCGTTCGAAACATTTTTATAACCTATTAGTGTTCCTAACACAATCCCAATTTTCCTTAGATCTGTTTTTATAGGCTATTGAATGTTCTTTTTTCTTTAAGAAGGTAGATAACCAAATTTATTGCCCAGTCTATAAATGTAAAATTGAATTTGAAGAAAGAAAACATAATGGGAAGTAGGTGGAAGAGGTCATGAGAATAACAAAGAAATGGGAATGTGGAGTGGAGGGAACATGACTGGAGTTTGAAGCAACAGGGCAATAAGAGGAAAAGAAGGAAGCTTTGGTTCGTAATGTTAGTTGGAAAGCTTCCTATCTATCATCTTCATAATTTATGGGATCCCATCTCCTCCTGCTGGGAAATTAGGGCCAGTGACCATAAAATAGGTACAGAGGAAAAGAAAGCTCTAGAGATGATCTGGAAAAAGCATGGGAGAGTGAACACACTGCTGCTGAGTGAAGGGAATGATGCAAAGCATGTTATGAACCATCAATACACCTCAAACAGACATGCTACTTACACTGCAGATCATTCTGCCTCTAAATAATTTACATAGCTTGGGTAACCTCTCATTTCACAACCATAGTATAAGTACGCATTATAGCCTACAGGAATTTATGCAAAAGTGCACTTTTGACATTTGGTCAGAGTGAATCTTAGAGCCAGTTTGCAGAAGAAAAGAATTCTAACATTCAGCTATTCGATCCAGCGTCCAAAGCCTGTGATGATTTCACTCTTGACAGAGCTTGGCTCATAGTTTATCCATATTTATTCCTTCATTCCACAA
This sequence comes from Etroplus canarensis, assembly GCA_015106775.1. Taxonomy (NCBI): domain Eukaryota; kingdom Metazoa; phylum Chordata; class Actinopteri; order Cichliformes; family Cichlidae; genus Etroplus; species Etroplus canarensis. The sequence continues at coordinate 11,226 of VUQH01040800.1, forward strand.
ACAGCAATACTGACATGAAACTGAGATAAATATTGATTAGACTCTAGACTTTTTTTTGTAGAATTTGCCGACTGAAAATCAAATTGTTCCTTCAAGTGGATGAATAAAAGGTACTGGACTGCACTGAACCTGCCTGACAGCATGTAAAAGACAGTAACATAAAGGCACCATCACTGAACAAGTTCTTTGTTATGCTGCTGTCCTGCAACTTATACCCCACTTTTGTCTCCACTGGTTCTGGTATCACTACATGTAAATTATGCTGACTATATAGAGAAAAAAAATCTCCCAGTTTTTCTTGTGGGTGGAATGTGACAGTAATTCCCTGTTACAGTGCTAGCAATTCATGTAGAAATAACTAGGAGTTTGATATATATCCACATCAAAGGAAATCCATCATAATCTGAAAGGTTTTTCATGTCTGAAGCAGTTCTGTTGTATTAATGCCATCACAAAATGGCTATTCATATCCCAGCCAGGGAGCCCTGGGTTGGAAATCGGCTCTTCTACGCCTCCATCTGTCTGTGTGTTCTGTGGTATGTGCTATTTTTCATTCATTTGCTGTGACTCATCCTTCTAATAACTACCCCAATTTCCTCTGAAATAGTTTTCAGTTGTTTTTCCATTGTTTGATTAGTCTCCTTGCCTCTCTGACTCACTCTGTTTATTCCCTGAATAAAGCCTTGCATTTTCATCTTTAACCCTCCCTCTATGAATGACTTTTCTTGGATTATCATCTCCTCACCTTTAACTGTCAGTTTTGTTCTTCAGCAACCTGCACCTGATTCTTGTTTGTTATCCTTCCCATTCAAACATATTTGCTGTCATGACTCTCACCTCATCGCCCAAGGGCTGACTGGATCTGTATACAAACAGACTTCATGGCTGTTGCTGTGGTTGAAGCCTCAGTAGGCGTCACTGCTTTCTCATGTTATTGTTTTATCTGTTACTGCATGTCTGATGCTGATATTGAAAAATAATATTAGTAGGTTCAGGGGTTTCAGTTTAGATATATTTACACCTGTACACTTTAGATAACAGAACTTTCAGCTGCTCCTAGGCAATCACTATAATTTCCTCTGTGAACTGATATGAGTCACAGATGTTGGCTTATTAACTCCATCGACAACAAACAGCCAACATACACACCCAGCAAAACAGAATTAGATCAGTGTTTTTAATCTAAGATAAAGCGAGTTCATTTTTCTTCAAAGAGTGAGCCCAACAAAGATAATAGTCCAAGACAAAACATGTTGCCTTTATTGCTTAGAGAATTCTCCACAAAACAAAGCACTTCAGCTAACTGATATTTACCCTGTATTCAAAAGCTCACTAAATAATATAATCCAGGATGATACACTGTGTATATAGCTGAATCCACGGTGTCCATGAACAAACCTGTGGAATCCCACCCAGGAATGCAAATTCTCATCACATTATCATATACTTATGAAGCCTTTATATAATATATGGACAAATGCATTGGGGCACCTACACATTATGAAATCCCATACTATAAATACATGGGCATTAATTTGAAGCTTGGCATTGTGCTTGGTGATGTAAGACTTGCATGCAGCTGCTCAGTCATGGAAACCCATGCCATGATGCTCCCGGTGTGCAGTATTAGGGCTAATGTTAAGGACAGAGAGGGTTTGTAACTATGCAGTTACTGAGTCAGCAGAATGTTGACTTTAATGTATACTACACCTCAGCACTCAATGACCCCACTTTGTATCTTTATGTGGTCTGCCACTTTCTAAACACTTCCACTTTGCAATAATACCACTTACAGTTGATTGTGGAATATCTAGGAGGCAAGAAATTTCACAATCTGACTTGATACAATGGCGGCATCCTATTACTGTACCAGGCACGAATTCAGTGAGCTCCTCAGAACAACTCATTCTTTCACAAATATTTGTAAATGCATAACTAGGTGCTCAGTTTCACACACCTGTGGCAATGGGACTGAACAAAATACCTGAATTCAGTGATTAAGAAGTGTGGCCAAATACATTTTCTCATCTAGGGTATGAAGAGCCACCAAACTGTGTAAAAGTTCACAAAGGAAAAATGTGCTAATGTGAATGGCCTTCCAGGTTTATGAATCATCTAGAATAAGAAGAAGAAAAAGATTTTCATATTATTTTATTAGCAACAATGTGTCTGTTAGGTATATATTAGAAACAAGAACAGAAACATTTTCTGCAGTACTGTACCGAGTCTGAAAAACCAACTGGATCATAAAATAAAGCAAGTAATTCAAATACTTTAAGGTAAAAGCAACACTGCATTTCAATATACACTTGTAATAATAATGATAATGATAATACATTTCTCCTATGCTTCTTTATGGCACTAAATTTCCTGTGCAACTGTCACATAGTTTTAGTTTCAAAAATAACATTGAAAACTATTGTGTGTGTCTGTGTGTCTGCATGTGTGAGTGTACCTATATGGCTATCTTTGTGAGGACAAGTTTAAATTTTAGAAAACATTGGGAGTGAGGACATTTGTGTCCTTCCTCACTTTCTGACCCATCTTCAACAGGTTTTTTTTTTACTTGACTTTAGGGTTAAGGTTAGAATTAAGTTACATTGGTAAAGGTTTGGCAACTAGTAGTGATGGTCTGGGTAAAGGACTAGGGAATGCTTATTAAGGAGTGTCCTCGCAAAGTTAGATTTATAAACGTGTGTTCTGTGGCTGAGTGTATTTGCAGAAAAGCACATTTTATAAAAGGAAAAAATAAAAACAAAATTACTCACTGTTTCACAGTTTGGAAACATAAACGAGCATGTTTGCAAATAAAATAATAACAGGAGAGGAGAGTACAACAGCTTTTACGAGAGAGGGTGGTAGGTGGGTCCAAAACGGACAATCCAGTCAACTTCAAGTCCCTCACACAACCACCAGCATTTGCTCTTTTGATTTCAAGCAGGAAATAATTTCACTTATTAATGGTGTGTTTTCTGTCCATAAAAGTCAGCAACTGCTCCTCCAGTCAGAAAATTAGCCCTCCAGCCAGGCCAGTCAGCCAAGCGCAGAAAATAAAAACAATCCCAAGAAGGAACACTGCGTACCCCAGAGCAAGAGCACATATTCTTCAGTCCAACGAATGGAGGGAGGAAAGAGACCGCAGTGTATGTTATGGCCTGTTAAATATTTATAGATGTGCCTTTAAAGGTGGATCTTTAGCCCATGAATCCATATATCAACAAATCAGAGACAGCACAAGGAATGTAGTGAAAGTCCACAGATGTCAGCAAAGAACTATAATCAAGTTCACATTTAAAGTTTAAGGTGTTACTGTAAAAATGTTTTGCTTCTCTGACTGCCATCCACAACTTGAGGGAGTCTTATAGCATTACTTAGTAAAATAAACATTTACAAAATAGTTGCAAATCCATTTTGTTTGTTATATAATCTGTTTGGGTCTTTCTTTGCATCAACATGAATTTAGGATAAAGAAATAATATAATCTCTTCACCCTTCACAATAAATGTTTAAAATGTTATTGCAACCCACCTCTGGGTTCATTATACACAGGGATGACAAGTTGTGTATAATTGTATGGAATGAAAATTCTGGTATAACAGTTGATTGAGTTACACACACACACACACACACACACACACACACACACACACACACACACACACACATATGTATGTCAGTACACTCACATATGTGCACACAGTTGAAGTTCACAATCCTTTTTGGCACCTAGTCCACCCTGCCTGCAAGAACAGAGATGTTTTTCTCTACTGAAGTGTAAAATATTGTATATACACTGTGTTTTCAACAGATGCTCCAAAAAACCAGCCTCCCATCGAACTGCAAGCCTCTGTGAAGATGAGGAAAAAATCTTCTGTGAGCCCTTTATGTCCTAAAATGTTATGATAAGTTAGGTCTGCCTAAAATATCTGTGGGTGGCAGCTAAAACATGACAACCCCCTTCCTTCTCCACTGACCGTGAGTGATATTTCATAATCTCTAAAATCTGTGGATGGAAAACCAGACAGATCATCCCATCGCAGGATATGGAAACACTGGACTTCTCCTAATCATATTCTGTTTGTAGCAGCTCTGGAAGAGAGAAATCCCAACTGATTAAGTCATTTTTATGTCATGAATCTACCTATTCTTCAGGTCATGTGGAGAAGAGTTCAGAGGAAGTAGGGCAACACAGACTTTATCAGCTCATCAAAGGAATTGATTTTGTTATAAAAGAACTATTCAAAACAAATCAAGTTGATGTTGTTGGTAATTTAACATTTTTAAAGACTTTATATTGGCCCATGTGTGAAGTCATGGACCTGAGCATAGTACCTTTGAAAAAACTGTCCTGAGAGCCAGTTGAGTCCTCCATTCTGCAAAAGGTGACTGGTAGAATGAGACCAGACTAGACCAGACTACACAGGTCAAGATAACAAAAATACAGTCTGACTCAAGCCCAGTTCAGCCCAGGCCATTCCAACTAATTTAGGCATAACTTAAACTGAGTTAAACTTCAGCCAGCTAAACATCGGTGCTGATGCTACAGCTGCGTGTAAACATGTCCCTCATGGTAACTGACCGGGCAAGGTTTGGTTTACGATAGTTTGAAATGTTTACAGGCACTGGCAGGTCCAGATCCTGCTGCTGGACACTACGATAGCTGATCCGGTCCCCTCCGTTTCTCAACCCATCTGGTTGGTGGTGAAGCTGTGGCTGAGGTGGCTGGAGGTAAAAAGGCAGTTCATAGTGCGTACAGGATGGACAGAAGGTCTGTGAACGAGTCAGTTTCCTGGCCATCGGAGGGGTGGAGAAAAGGGCAGGGCCATTTGGGATGGAGGAGGCGGCGGCTGTAGCCGCCACAATGTTGTGATTGGAGTGAACCGGCGGGAGGCGAGACGTGACAGCAAAGTCTGGCTCCTCCTCCTCCGACTCAGACTCTTCCTTCTTGCAGCAATAGTACTGATGGAGACAAAGGAATGACAGTGGAAAATGGGAAAAGATTAAAAAAGAGCAGAGATGAAGAAAAAAGAAGCGGAATTACTAAATGACGTAAAATGCACATGAGAGAGTGAGATGTCTTGATGACCACTCAGTTTTCCCATGAGAAACTATTCATGTTTCCTCCTAGTGAAACTGCTGTGTGTGCTACAATCTGATGTCAAACAGATTTTGAGTAATTATTTTTTACTTTGCCAAATCTTTACAGTTTTCTCAGACTTGTAAACAGACTACATTCTACAGCTGAGATGTTTTGGTTGCTATATATGACCTAGCTTTCAAGTTCATTTCTGGCATCTTGCCATTTAATATGAGGTTTATTTTGGGGATTACTTTTGATCCAAAGAAATGTCATCCAGAAAGGATCTTACAGTTTCCTTCATATTACCTGGTTCCCAGATGATCATGTTAAATAGACTACATTTATGTTGTGCTTTTATCGAAGGAGCTTTAAGCCTTGCATCTTATTCATCTGCTCACTCACACAGCACCCATACCATGATACTATCTATAGACTTCTTCATCTTTTGCGCACTTACAATAGTTTTAATAAACAATCATCACCTATTTTACACTTAATAACATTTTAGTTTTGTATAAAGTCCCGCAAATAATGCTGCATATCAGGATTAAAACCAAGAAGACCAAGGAACTCTCTGTGAGACATACGGCAAAAGTGTATAACCACTTCCAAATCAATAATTGTAGCATGAAAAAAGTTTGGAACCACTGGGTGTCCTCCTTGAGTTGGTCATCTGGCCACACTGAGTAACTGAGCAAAAAAGGCCTTGGTCAGGGAGGTGATGAAGAACTTAATAGTCACTCAAGCAGGTCCTCAGCAGAAATGAAAGAACGTCTCTGAAGGACAACCATGTCAGCTTCACTTCATCAAGCATGGCTTTAGATGGAAGCCAATCTGAATAAAAGACAAATGACAGCCTGCTTGATGTTTGCCAAATAACATTCAAAGGACACTGAAAGGACAAGGAAAAGGTTTGTCTTTGCTGTGATGAGACAAAAATTAAACTCTTTGGGCAAAAGTCCAAGTCAGTATGCCTGACAAACACTTGGCACAGTCTGTTACCTGGCTTAATTGAGTCATGGTGGCAGTGTCATGTTACTGTGCCATAAGTGCAGGTCTCTACTTTCTGAAGTGACAGTCCAAGACAAAAAGAGAGTTGTTCCAGTACATACTGTACTTTGTAATTCTTGGTTCCAAGGATGAGGTTCAGAGTTGAAATTCCTTCCCGTTATGCCCAGCTCAGCAGGTGTGAAAATACCTGCCAGTATTTACTGTATGTGTGACAGCAGCAAACAACATCAAACCAAATTTTAGCCCTACTACAAACCACAAGAAACCACTTGGGGTGATTGTTAATGCTCCTTTCCAGTAGATTTTCATTCATATGATTTGCAAAGGAGCCAGTTGAGGTGGTTCGGGCATCTGATCAGGATGCCCCCTGGACGCCTCTCACTGGAGGTGTTTCGGGCACGTCCCTCTGGGAGGAGACCCCGGGGAAGACCCAGGACACGCTGGAGAGACTATGTCTCCCAGCTGGCCTGGGAGCGCCTGGGTGTCCCCCCTGAAGAGTTGGAGGAGGTAGCTGGGGAGAGGAAAGTCTGGGCTTCTCTTCTCGAACTGCTGCCCCCGCGACCCGGACCCCCGGACAAGCGGTAGACGACGAGACGAGACGAGACGAGATGATTTGCATAATAACACAAGATAAAACCATACTGTGCAAATAACTCATGAGTTTCTTATCATGGGCTGACAAATCAGGTTGTCTATGTCCTCTGTTTTCTTCATTGTAATAAGGTATGGTACTCTCCTAAAGCCACAGTCCATGTCTCGGGAATACATTTTTTGGCTTGCAGTGCAGTTTTTACTGAACTTCAACACTTTCTCTACTGCATCATGATATTCAGTGCCCATAAAAAGTATTCACCCCCCTGGGATGTTTCAACCTTTCATTGCTTTAATACAAAGAAATCAAGGTCTATATAATTTGGCTTTTTTTTAACAAAAATTTTCAAAACAAAAAAGCTTCTTTCATGTAATTTTGAAAAACAGAGTTTTACAAACTAATGTCAATTAATTATATATATATATATATGTATACACGGTACAGTAAATCCATAAATATTCACCATTTAGGTCAGTGTTTAGTAGGTGAACCCATATCCACACAGCACTGAGTCTGTGTGGATATGTTTCAATCAGGCTGGCGCATCTGGACACTGCAATTTTTCTCCATTCTTACTTGCAAAACAGCTCAAGCTCTGTCAGATTGCTTGAGGATTGGGCATGAACAGCTCTTTCCAAATCTGGCCTCAAATTTTTGATTGGATTGAGCTATAGGCCTTGAATTGGCCGATCCATAACATTCACCTTGTTGTCTTTGAACCATTTCTGTAGAGCTTTTGCTGCATGCTCGGGGTCGATGTTTTGCTGGAAAATAAATCTTCTCCAAAGCTGCAGTTCTATTGCAGACCGAATCAGATTACCCTCCAGGATTTAGCAATATATTTCTGCATTCATGTTCCCCTCTACCTTTGCAAGCCTTCCAGGGCCCGCTGCTGAGAAGCATCCCCAGAGCATGATGTTGTCACCACCATTGAGATGGTGTGTTTGTGGCGATGTGCAGTGTTTGGTATGAGCTTTTTTTAACAATGGCTTTCTCTTTGCCACTCTCCCTTACAGCTTTGTCTAGCGAAGAACCCAGACAACAGTTGTATTATGTACAGTCTCTCCAATCTGAGCCACTGAAGCTTTTAAGTCCTTCAGAGTGTTCGTTTGTGTCTTGGTGGCCCCCCTCACCAGTTTTCTTCTTGCCTGGTCACTCAGTTTGTGAGGACAGCCAGCTCTAGGCAGATTTAGAGAAGTGCCATACTCTTTCTATTTCTTAATGATGGATTTGACTAAATTCTGTGGGATGTCCAGTGAGTTGGAAAACTAACTGACATTAGTTTGTAAAACTCTGTTTTCACTTTCACATGACAGAGGCTTTTCTGCAAACTCTTGTAAAAAAAAAGCCAAATCATAGTGACCATGATTTAATTTAATAAAACAATAAACAGTGAAACATCCAAGGGTGGTGAATACTTTTTATAGGCATTGTAGTGGATCTATATATGGTAAACATGTAACATGACCTATATATGGTAAATATGTTAACATATATAGTGAGAAAAGGTGTGCAAATTTAAAGTTTGCAGGTAGTAACCACAATACTGTCGCTTTCACATGATTCTGAGTTCCTATCATACTGTATGTTCTATTCTAACAACATAATTTGCTTTTGTATCTATCTATAGATTAGGGAAAATCTGATACAACTGAGAGTCAAAAGCACAGTTTTAAAGATTAAAGAAGCATGAAAACCTGCAGTGCTGCAAAAAAGTAACTGCCATGAATGAAACAGATGCTATGCCCTCACCTGCAGCCTACAGTAGCACAGTACTGCGATGATAAGGAGTAATATAACTGAAGCTAGAATTCCACCAGTGATGACCACAGTCCCGGCTGTCATTCGAATTGCTCTCCATCAACACCCTGCAAAGAGGAAGAGGAGAGAAAGATGGAACGACAGGAACAGACAGAGACAGACAGGGATGGTGGGGCATAGAAGAGGGTATTGAGTGAAATGAAGAAGCAAAAAGGCATACAATTCATCAGTTCAGTAGCTTCATTAAGTAGATTATAACTGTGTCATCTCAGTGGTGCTTATTAAATTATCCAGCAGCTATGAGACATGTAATAGAATCATCCCACAAGTGCTGCTCATAATATAGACAGGATCTCAGACTGGAACACATAGAAAAAAAGAAGTCTGTGAGTAAGACGGGAAAACTCTTCAACAGCAGGACAGCAAAAAGGATGAACTGCAGAAACGCAGAGAGCAAAGGTGTAAATGGTTCTATAGATAGATAAAGACAGATGAGGAGAGAGGCCACAAAAACAGAGCATACAGTCAGATTGGATAAATAAAGTGACAATTAAAATTGCAAGCAAGTTGACCAAGATACATTTTAATTTCCATTTCCAGTCCCAAACAGAATAATCTGAGGTAGTGTGCAAAGCAAATGGAAGGATTTATCTTGACATTTATTGCATTAATCAGCAGTGCAAGTGGTCTAGCTTCTGCATGTCATGCTTTTGTGTGATTCACATATTTCAAGTCACAGTTGTTGCGTAATCTAAGAGAGACTAAAGTATTTTGGCTTATTTCTTTTTGGTCCTGGTAGAAATTATGGAGGTTTGGTTTATTGCCTAAATGGCTCCCTTTAAGTACCCCATTTTGATCTTTTGTGAAGAAAAACAAATAATCACACTATGGAGTACAAAAGTCATTCGGTCTCAGTGATAAGCAGCATTTATACATATATATCATAAAAACCCTGAAGGCAATGTGGGTACAGACCTTTTCTCTTCATTATATCCACAATCTGGAAGTGTCATAGAACCACACCAACACACTGCATTGTGGATAATTGCTTGAAACCAAAAATAGGCCAGTAGGCTTGTTGCTAAGCTATGACTCAATGGTGGAAGCCATTATCAGCAGCAAGCACACTGCAGTATAGGCCTATGTTGTCAGGTTCTAACTTAACTGTGACATGGACAAACACTAAAATAGAAATACTAAAAAAGGACGAATGCCACACAAAATATGTACTACTTGTATTTTGGGATTTCCTGAGTTTCCAGTATCTAGCATGCATTGACTTTGTTCCTTTTTTCCACTTTTGGCATCCATCAACTTACTCACATTAGATTCACTGTCAAATCTGTGCCAGTGAGTATTCACTATTTATCAAGCCACTGGACAGAGTGACCTTCGCCCAGAGAAACACACGCAACCTGAATTTCTTAGTCAGGTAAATTGTCTAAACCATAGGCTATATAGAATAATACCGTTCATTGGGATTTGTCTCTCCAGAGATGCTTTATAAAGTTAGAATGGATCCATGTCACTAGGGTAGCTATCTGCCCTGTGGACAAACAAAGCATAGCTTCTTCTTACTCAAGCTTCAGTACAGCTGGAGGGAGTCTAATCCAATCTGCAGGCCACACAGTCCACCAACCAAATCAATATGAGAAAGAACATGAAAGAGCAGAGCATTTTGGCCTTAAAGACTTCTATTTGAATTGAAGAGAAATTTGCTGATTTAGGGAAAACATGGCTGTCAAGGTAAAGTACAAGAGGTTTTATCTAATGTTGAACATCACTGATGTATTTATTTATTTTGCACCTTTATTTGATAGAGAGAGTCAAGAAAGTGGTATGAAAGAGGGGGGGATGGCATGCAGTAAAGGTACTGGGACTGAATCAAACAATATTTGCCTGCATGCACTCAAGAGCATGGGGCCACAGCTTTTAAAGGGTGGAATTAGATTTAAGGATGAGGGAAGAGAATATCATATGCTTACCAGATGATCTGCATGTGTATCAGGAACTCTGTAGCCACATTTGAGCTACACGTGGATTCTCAACCAATTAGTGATGCTGAGACTCACTTATGGCAGTCTGAATCCCCTGAACACAAACCCAATATGATAGCAGATCGTCAGAATTGGTATTTTAGACCCTAACTTCGAATTTTGGACAGTACTATTTTTTCCACCACGAGATGGAGACAGAGAACAGTATGTGGCGTATTAAAATCAAAAAGTATGGAAAGAAAAGAATAAAAATTTACATTTAAATCATTTAAATGACATGTTAATTGTTGGCAAATGTGGGAAATTCAAAGGCAGTTATTAACAATGTGAGTGAGATTAAATAATAATTACATCACTCTCTATGTTGTTATTCTCAAAATTTATTGGTTGATGATGATGTCATCATCATCATCATCTAATCAAGTGAGCCTCAGACTCAGACAGGGTGGTTGAGTTGACTGAGATCTGATCTGGCTCCGTGAGATTACAAAGCCTAATGGTTAAAAGAGAAAAATAATAATGATGAATAAATATTATGTGCTGTGGTTACACTCATAATGACAACATTTTCAGAAAATATGCAGCACAAATCATTTTTAAAGCATGAACAAACTGAGGCAAGGGTTAGCTGAATTGATGGGCTTTAATATACAGTACAGAGTATAGTAAAAAGTTCATTGTGTTGTAATGAAATCAAATACGCCTTACTTGCATGGAATACATAAAAAAGTAGCTTCATATAAAAGGCATTACTGTCCTTCCTGTTGCAGCTTACTTAATAGACCAGTGCGTCCAATTTAGTAGCATCTGCTGGTGAGAATGCAGACTGCAGCAACTGAATACATCTCTACATCCCCTCCCTTTCCAAACATGCTGAAGAACCTTTGGTGGTCATCAGGAAGCAAAATGGATTCTTCCATGACCGCATTCACAGGTATTTCCAGTCCTGAAATTCGTTTATGTAGGTATAGTTAGGAATCAGAAATTAAATTGAATTGAAAGAGTTTTAGTGATTTGAAGCCAGCGAGAAATGACAGCCATTCTGCACTGTGATAGCATTTTATGGTAAATACAAGTTGGCAGAAAATGTGAAAGTTAGTCTTTTTGTCTGTTTTCAGCTACTGCAGAAACATGGCTGCACAACATGGTAAATCCTGTGCAATGGGACCCACTAACCTTGTATATACAGTTATCTTTTTGTAAGTGAACAAAAATACAATGATAAATATCCTAGTGATTTTACACTATAAAAAAAAACATTTTCTGATATCAGATCATCTTAAATCTTAGACACTGATCCTATAACTAACGGGTAAGTAATGAGTGTATGGATGATCAGAACAGCTGTGCAAAAATCTGAAGCTTTGTTGTGCAAATCCCTGTGTGCTCTCAAATGTTGACTGGATAGCTCTCAAAATCAGATTTGTGCTCTCAGAAAACTTTTTACATACATATACCTTCATAAAAGTACATAAAAATACACACAACATGTACACAACATGCTGCTTTTTTCATTGTGCAGGCTAGGCTGGTGGCGTGTATCTCCTGGGGCTACATTAATCAGATCAGTGTGTGAGGGATGTGTAGCAGCAAGGCGACAAACAGTGTTAATTATTTAACCACACACACACACACACACACACACACACACACACACACACAAATATTCAGACTTCATTGTGAAATAGTACTAGAGAGAGGAAAACTTGTCCACTCAGCTCCTTTTACCGGTATTTGTCCACAGGAATGACAAGTGTTAGGGGCAAAAGAAGAATAACAGTGGGCACACTCACACACAAACACACACAAGCACTCACATGCAATAATTTTAGTAGTAGCTAACATGGTCAGACAGAGGGCTTGGAATAAAATGCCATGCTTCGATGAAACATGGCAGGGATCACAGCAAAGGTCTTGCTTGGAATAATGGCTGTTGACAAGCTTTCAGTTCAATGGGGAAGAAGTACACAGTAGGTGGTGGATTTGAGTAATACACAAGAGACAATAACACGCCCTGAGAACAATGGGAAGAGCTCTGTTACAAAGGTAGCTTTCAAAGAGTGATATTACACACATTTACAGTGACAGAGTACATGTACATATGGTCCTTTAAGGGAATGACAAAAGCCAAACACTCCTGAGAAATATGCATTATTTAGTGAAAGAAGTCCTCCAGAGTGCTGAAGTTTCTGCTCCAGCAGCTTGTTTTCAATCTCACAATTTTAACTAGTAACAACGCTCCAATCAAAGAATGTAAGAATATGTAGAAAACAACAATGCTTCATCAAGTGTTCTTTAAAATATGTTTGATTACAGCTTTTTGCCTTTGATGAGTCCTTATCTTCTAATAAGCTGTGTAATCAGGGAGAATTCACAAAGTATAAATGACATAGTCACATGAAAGAAAAAAGCACACTCTCTTTTGAGTCTAAGGTTTTACATATCAAGACATAATCAAATATCATCTGGTCCTTCGCAGGTCTTAAAATCAGGTGAATACAATTTCAGAACAACAACACATGGCTTATCACACCATGTTATTATTTATTTAACAAAAGCTAAGCCAAAATGAAGCATATGAAAAATTATATACACCCTTAACTCTTGCATAGGAATTAAGAGCATATGTAGCAGTCAGAGGTGGCTAATCAGATGCACTCCATTAAATGATCACCAGTAAGTGTGGCCACCTCTATGAAAGCAGCAGTTTTGGTACTTTGCTGGTCTGAAGCATTCAGGTATGTCTCAACAAAATGCCAAGGAGGAACAACTTCAGCAATGATCTTAGAGAAGCAATTGTTGCTCTCCATCAACCTGAGAACTGTTATGAGGCCATTTCCAAACAATTTATAATCCATTATTCTGCTGTGACAAACACTATTCACAAGTAGAAAATATTCAAGGTAGTTGCCAGTTTTCCTAGGAATGGTCAAGCTACAGGTTTGTATACCACAGTATTCTAGAGTCAAATGTGATTCTATCAATTTCAGACAACCTCAACCTCAAGCACAGCAGCAAATCTGCAACAGAATTACTGAAAAATAAAAGAATCAAGGTGTTGCAATGGCCCAGTCAAAGTCCAGACGTCAACCCAATACTGTGGTATGACCTTAATGAATTGAAGCAATGTTGTAAAGAAGAGCAGGCCAAACTTCCTCTGCAAAAATATAAGAGACTGATAAAGTCATACAGAAAAGGATGACTTCAAGTTATTCCTACTGAAGGTGGTTCTACAAGCTATTGAATCATGGGGTGTACTTAGTTTTTCCACCTTTGGCTTCCTTTGTTATCTTGTTTATTTAAAATAAATAAAGACAAGGTGGAACATGCCATGTGTTGTTGTTCATCTGAGGTTGTATTAAATAATTTTGAACCTGCTAAGGACCAGATGATTTTTAAAAATTATTATGTTCTGATATGTAAAACTTTAGAAGACCAAGGAGGGGGAGAGGGGGAAAGCGTGTTAGGAGGCAGAGAGAGAGAAGGAAAGGTAGGAGGGTGGAGGTGAGAGTAGGGACTTTAAATGTAGGGACTATGACTGGTAAAGGGAGAGAGCTGGCTGATATGATGGAGAGA
>VUQH01040801.1:0-14669 GCA_015106775.1 Etroplus canarensis
AACGCTGGTTTGAGCGGGGAGTCAAGGAAGCCATATACGTGAAAAGGGAAAGACCGTCTCTGAATCGAGGAGGGGGCCTAAGGGTACATCTTTCGCCATCTTACAATGCGGTGATTGCAGCCATTCCCCAACTCTCTGTGGATGGTACTCATGGCCTTTGATCAGTGGGCCTCATCGGGGGTTGTTTGATCAATTGTCATAAGAATTTGCATTTTAATGGCTAAGGAACTGACCAGCCCATTGTCCCCCAGTGGTGATAGTTTCACTCAGTAGTGATAGTTTCAGTCATTATGCAAATGTACTGTTTATAAGGTTGGGGAAACCTGCAGTCAGTTGAGACTGAAGAAGTCACTTGGATGAGTGATGAAACGTTTCTCCCACGGAAAACCCTACGTCCAGATGAACAGAATCAACTTTTGAGGCTTTACGTACCTGGATGATTGAGCATGCATCAAGACGAAGCCAATTACACTGTAAAAAGAATTGTTGGAACAACTTATTTATATTATGCCAAGTGGTAACACATTGAATTAAGTTTCTTTAAATCAAGTTAACAAGTCAGATCAATCGAACAGATTTAAGTTAGATGCACTTTAATAATTTAAGTATCTTTAAATTCGAATTTTGGATTATTCTAACTTGAATTTCAGGTAAGTCAACAAAAAAGTTTCAAAAAGTTTAACTTAATTATTAGCTCCTTCGGCTGCTCCCTTGCATTTTCCCCAAGGGCTTGCCACAGCAGATTAATCCACATTGGGCCTTTGTGTCCCCAACTGGAATCGAAGTAGAGACTTTGCTTGTAAGATGAATGTGTCCACTACAGGGACACTAACTTTACCATTACTCCAAAGTATTGCATTACCCATTTCTAATATAAGACTTTTCTTTCAGGAAAAGTAAATTTTACAGTTGCATGTGTCTTTAAAAGCTGTTGGTATTATAAGTTAAATGTCTGCAATAAAGTCCACAAAATGTCAGTCAGTTTCAGTATGAGTTTTCTCAATCAACTTGAAGTTTTAATTAAGTCAAACTAAAATCAGACATTAAGGTAACTATAGAATTTACTTTTCCCGATGGAAAAATTAGTAATGCAATACCTTGGCGTAAACCTAATACTTAACTTAGTGTCCCCCTAGTATAGTAGTTAACACATTCACCTTACAAGTGAAACGTTCCTGGTTTGATTCCAGGTGGGGACACAAGCCCCTCTCACCATGCAGGGCTGCATTTGGAAGGACAAACCTCTGCAATTTAAAGACACCTAAATCATTAAAGTGCATCTAACTTAAATCTGCTGTGTTGATCTGACCTGTTGATTTGATTTAAAGAAACTTAATCATGTGTTACCACTTGACATAATATAATTAAATTGTTCCAAGAATTCTCTTTTTACAGTGTAGGAGGCTCAGCCCTCAGTCAGAATGCTGTGTGTACATTGTCTTATGAATAATACATTAATAATAAAAATAATACTTGTAGTAAGATGAATAATAATTACAATAATAATGCATTATAATGTTACTTTCAAAAGCAGTTAGCTGGATGTTCTATTGTAGAGTCTAAGTATAATTCAGAATGAAAAATCACAATTTCAATATAATACACTTGTTTTAGGGTGTACTTTTTAGTTAATGAAGCCTGAGACTAAGAGTTGTGATGGCCAGAACTTTACAAAGTAAGTTAAAGATGTATTTGTAGCAAATCATATACAGGGAGAAACATGCACGGCCTTGTTTCAGTCTCATAACCACATGGGGGCAGCCCACCAAATCATCAGGCAATTAAAATGCCATCATTCAGTATAGACATTATTAAGTCAGGCTGCTTTTCCAAGCACCTGGGTGAGACGCAAATAGGTAAGAGAACTGTCTTTAACATTTAGGTTTTCGAGTTCATACAAACCCTGCCTTTATTGTACACTCAACACGGGGCATCAGGCTACTCCTGAGTGAAGAATAGATGTGTAGTCTATTGCTTCAGTATAGAGGTAGCCATTTTTAATATGAGATCAGTCGTATCATGAAGTCTATGCAACTGGATAGAACTCAGAACTGATTTACCAGTGTGCACTATATTGTGTAATGATGGCAGAAAATAATAATAAAATGCATCATTACCACTACTGCTATTGTTATTTTTGGAGATGCTAAGATGAAATTTAGGAGTGCCTGAAGACCCCCATAAAGGGTCTAAACTCACCAATGACACTGGTAGTGCCTCTTTTGGATTCATCACTGCTCTCTAACCTTGAGAAGCAGAGAGCAGACTTTGTAATACGTATGACACCTCCCCCTGGTGGGACTAATTTGTTAGTACAATCATATGTGAAGACATTAACTTGGATTACACATTATTTTTGGGGGACAAAAGAGATTTTACCTGATAATAAAAAACTTTCATGGCTTTTTGTACAGGGAGCCAGCATTATTATAATACATTCATAACTTTATATAACTTGAAATTGTAAACCCTGTGTGTGTATAGATGCTCAACATTGGTGCAGTTTGAGTCTGTCACAGTTGGAGCCTTGAACACATTTTTCCTCACTATTTCATCTTGGCTGAAAGCAAAGAAATACGTATTTTTAATTTTTTCTCTGAATGATTTTTTTTTAATGCTCATCCATATTTGAATATTTTTAGACAATAATGATTCTTTCTTTGGGAAATTCATATTTAAACATAAAAGTCAAGTCTGATGGTTCAAATCGAATCCTCTTAGTCATATTTGAAAAGTCACATCAGTGCTCGGAACTAATATGCAGTGTAGCACAACCACACTGCATAAGATTACATGTAATTGTGAACATGTATGCAAGCCAGGCAGCTTTCTATTCAAATGTTTCGGTATCTATGACAGCCTGGTTCTATGCAGTTACAAGATCTATCAAAAGCCCAGGAGCATTTCAGTCCAGCCTTTTGATCACACATGGAGACGAATTTCATCAGCTGTTGAATATTTCATTTCCTTTTCACTTGCTTGGTCACTTCTTCGCTGCTAGAAATCAGACACCATGCAGTACAAATAGGAAAGTGAAAGAAAACAAGCAAGAAATTAGTTCAGAGAAAACAAAAATGTCCAATATGTGGGGTAACACAGGGGGAAACTGATGCAATTTTGAATCCTTATATCAGTTTTCAGTATTATAAGATAACTGACTAATGTTTTAACTATGGCACAGTTTTATTTGTTGGAGCCAGGCATTTAGTCACTGTTGGTTTCAATTGTGTGTTTATTATTCAAAAAATCAGATCTTTGTCTTTTCCCCAAAGGTTTTTCCTGATTAGGGAAATTATTAAGAAAAGTTTGGATATCTGGACTGAAATGCATATTTACACATATTACACACTCAACTCTAAAAGAAGAAAACAACAAGGCAGTTAATAACGCAGTTTTACAGCAAGAAAGGAAAGAATTTGCAAATGTAAGTAACCTGCCAAATACTGTGCAAAACTCTTAAGTCAGCTTTCGTTTCATGATATGTTGTGTGGAAAATGGGAAATAGGGGCAATGATTTATTAAAACATGTGCAAACATAAATGGAAATGCAGTACATACAGTAATATATTTGGTATGATTCAACATAGACTGAACTCGCTTAGGTAAGGTTTCTTGTAATTTCTTTAAGTAGTCTTCAGGAATAGTTCTCCAGGCTTCTTAAAGGACATTCCAAAGCTCGTCTTTGGATGCTGGCTGTCTTTTCTTCTTTTCTCTGTCATAACAATCCCACACTGCATAAATAATGTTGGGGTCCAGGTTCTGGTTCCAATCCATGACTGATAGTGTTCCATTGTGTGTTTTTCTATTCAAACAGGTTTTCTCTACACTGGCAGTGTGTTTGGGATCATTGTCATGTTGAAAAATTTAGCTAATCAGACACTTTGCAGATGGTATTGCATGGTGCATCAAAAATTGTCAGTACTTTTCTTTGTTCATAATTCCATCAATTTTGACAATATCTACAACACCACTGGCTGAAATGTAGCCCAGACCCATGATAGAGCCTCCACCATGTTTACAGATGACCTGTTGCCAGTCATTTTTAGTCCAGTGCTTGTGTAATTTGGCATACCTCAGCATTTTCTCCCGGTCTCCCTTCCTTAAAAATGACTTCTTGACATCGACACTCCCAGTGAGACCATTACAAATGAGGCTTCAGCAAATAGTAGATGTATAAACTGAATGGCCAGATGCATCTCTCAGGTACTGTGTCATGTAGCCTAATGGGATACATAACCTTGTGATCAGGTCTTGGTGTTATGCTGCTATGCTGTCATGGCTTTTTAATGGATTGAAAACAAAACAAAAAAATCTTGATTGAGTTTTTAATTTTGGGCTTTTTTTGAATACCTGTTATGTTTTTAATGATTTTGGAACTGAGAATGCTTATTGTATTGAAGTTTAGCAGTTGTGAGTCTCTTCCCTTCTTGATTTTATAACATTTCGGTTGTTTAACAGTCCATGGTCCATTGTCACATAATTTTCTTTATGATGTGCTATAGATTTTTAGTAGGCGATTGATTGATGTATGGCTTTCTCAAGTAATAGTTTCAAGCTGCAATCTGGATGCAACAACAGATTGCATTAAGTGACAATGGTTTTCTCAAGTACCCCCAAGCCCAGGTGGATATATTTGTCACAGTATCATGACTGTCTCTTATGTAGTGTCACCTAAGGGCTCAAAAATTATACACATTCAGCCACAGTTTCTGACCCTGTTCTTTATGCACTGTGGTGTCTCAGAATTGTCTGTATCTTTTCACAGTATTATGAACTTTAGATGTCAAAAGACCTAAATTCTCTGCAATCTTGCACTGGGAAATGTTCCTTTTGAACCGACAATGTCTCACAAATTTTGGCACAAAGGGAAGACCCGCGATCTGCCCATTCTCGCAAAGACTGACCCTTTGATCGATACTACTTTTATATTCTGTTCACTTTTCAATCTTATTTTGACTATTTTAAAATATTTGTTGGGTGTATTGCAACCATCAAATTTAAAATTTGAAAAATACAATTAAGTTGGTCAGTAAAACTATTTAAATGGTTCTTTGCGCTTTCAATTAAGAAAGGTTAATGTGAATTAACATGTCACAGATTTTTTTAATTGCATTTTTTAAAATATCATGACTTTTCTGGAAATGGGATTAGTAAAATAATGTAAATAAAACGTAAAATTCTTCATTGTGTTATAATTTAAAGCATAACTGTGTTGATCCAACATGAAAGTATCAAATATTGTGTTCTTGTCTGTCTGCAATCTGTAATGAACAAAAAAAAAGACAACAAATTAGGAGTATATATTTAGATTTATTCTTTATCTATGTTTCAATTTCTATAATGCCATTCATTCAAACTAACATGACATCTAAAAGTACCAGTTAAAAACAGCAAATCTGTTCAAAATAACAGTTTTTTTTTGGGTGATAAAACTTGAATAACATGTTGCGTTAAATAGTTTATAGGCTGTGTTCATATTGTGTATCTCACATAGTTCGGCCATGCCCTACTTTACAGAGAATACTTGTCATGAACTGTCAGAAATAAATTTACAGTCGGTCTCATCAGAGTGATGAGAATTATAATCCAAGGTTGTTGCATAGAAAAACATTGACATTACTGCCTAACGATCTGAACTTGAGCGAGCTTTGAGAAACTGTATGTCATTAAAGTGTGCAAAGTGCAGAAACAGACGGAGTAAGGCAGAAAGTCACATCTAAAACAGAACACATCTATTGCTCTAATAAGATAATGACAGGAAGAGTTACAACACTGAAGAGGGAAGGAAAAGAAAAGAGGTAGAGAGAGGCTGCTTAATGGGATATATGGTAAACAACAGAATAATGTGAACCAAAATGCACATGTCAGGTGGGAGAGAAGTGTTTTGTTTTTCAGAAAATAATTTTCCAATCTTCCTAGGGAAAAAAGAAATGATACTAATCCTTAAGTTTGTATCCTCGTTATGCTCACAAGGAGCTTCAAACAACTTTGCTGCATTTCCACTGCTAATATAACAGCATTTTAAAACAGTAAACCCAAAGGCCTCCCTGAGTCTCCAAAGATCAAAGCTGATCATTAATTTAGTAATAACTGGAAAAGTTAAGACTCGTGTTAACTATTTTCACTTGAGGCTCACACTGATTGTCAGTCTCTCTGTCTTCAATCCAGCATTACTGGGCCTGTGGTTCTGTTCATGTCTAATCACATCTTATGCATTATCTTTGGATGACCCAGAAATATATCTATCAGCTACTGAGTCATTACAGGTTAAATCTTTGTCACTTCCCTCAGCTTCTTTATCTCTACATTGGTCCAAGCAGTTGTTAGTGTCCGACTCCTCCCTACTCTCTTCAGCTTCTTCCTTCTTTTTTATTTCCATGAGTTCTTCCTTACTCTTACCCCTGATATGTTCTTGGTTCAGCTCCACTAAGTCTGAGTTCTCAGACTCCCCTGCTTCCTCTGACAAAGAGTACATCTCTCTGGAAATTTCTCCTGTATTTAATGAGGCTTCTTTGCTGCCCAAGTGGTGTTTCTGGAACAATCCAAAGTCAGTAGCGTCTTTGAGGTTGCTTCTCCTCTGGCTTGACATTTCGCCGGCACTCTCATCAGAGACCAGGGACACGAGTCCATTAGGTAGACCATTGGAGGCTTCAGGGGGCCTGGGTGCAGCTGTAGAACTGCCCTGCTTGAGGATGGATGTAGTGATCTTGAATCGGTTAAGTTTGCTTTTTACCTGGCTGCTCTTTGGGCAAGGGGAAACCTTGAGCGATGAATTGGGATATGCAAGGCTGGATTCCACTGAGCTGCCACTGGCCTTTGCCCCAGGTAAAGTTGACTTTCCTGTCTTCATCATTCCCATCACTTCGTAACGGAAACTGGAGATATCTTGTTTCAGCTCCTACGTAAAACCAAAAGAAGCTCCACTGGTAATTGTCCTAATGCTTTTTATTCAACTATTAGCTCCCACCACTGGTGTGTCTAGAGCACCCTGCAGTATTGATTTAACTAAATTTAACTCAGTCAATACAAAGTGAATAAAGTGCAATTTATAAAAGTGTTTGTGCAACATGCTTTTGAGGCAATTATGTGTTAGAACAATAGAATCACAGATGCCAAACAACCAACAAAATGCAAGCCAATAGTCTAGACTCGTGAATGGTGGATTATTTATCTGTGTATGGTACATGGTTGAATTTTGTGTCTGTTAAATTTTGTGTTAGTAACAAAAAGCTGTAACAATTCCAGCTTTAGATTTTGTTGAAAACAAATCTCAGCACGTCTGTATGAGTCAGAGCAAAATACTACTTTAAAAGTACTTCCTTACATATCCACCTAGATGTTTTCTTGATCAATCAGAGAGCTACTCTTTGGCTGATGATTACCTGGCACTTGTTTATAGCATATGAATCAACAGTCAACAAATAACATTAACAAGAAACACATTCAAAAAATGACAACATCCAATTTAAATAAATCTTAAGCATCCAAATAACAATAAAACTCCTCAGATCCCAAAACAAAAAAGTATGCACACATGCTGATAAATGCGGACTCTCAAACAAAATCATACTACCTTAAAATTGTCTTCAGTCAAGCCTTCCTCTGTCTTGGCATCTCTAATCATGGCAGCCACATAACGTTTCACCAAGTTCCTCAGTACCTCCTACATCATGGAAAACAAAAGAAAAAAGGTTCTTTCAAGCTGGAAATGCTTAAGTGTTCCTTTAATGTGAGTCAGTAAAATATGAAATATGTATAGAGACATAAAAGAAAACACTCTATAAAAAGACTCCAATGACCCCCTGCAGATGCGAATGAATGAGTTCCTCCACAGAGAAAAATAATGAACATCTTACTGAGTGTAATTGTATGGCTTATTTTATGAGATATCACTGAAGCTTTTTATTGAAAGACTGAATTTCCACTTTAGGGTGTCAGTCCTGTGTTAGACTGACAGCCTTCCCTGGATGTTCCCCACCAGTCGTTCTGTGGCAGTGGGATAGCCTTCAGCCATCCCACTGCCATGAACTGGAAAAGTGGTTAATAAAATGGACAGATTGATGGATGAAATAGAATGTTGCAAACTTATATATCCACATTTGTGACTTTTGAATACACACATCCACACTTGCAAACTACTGTAATTATTTTCATCTTGCTTTAAAAGAGATTATCTTTACCTGATACTGATGGTTTATCCTCAGGTTCTCTGCTGCTCGCCTCTGTTGGTTGGAGAAAGAGTAGGAGATGAGAAAAAAACATAGCATATTTTGTTTTTGTTCACAGTATCACACATTTGTGTAAACTCTGCTATCTGTCAGGCTCACTATGTGTTCCTCCTGAGCACTGCATCGTAAAACAGTACAAACTTTTGCTCCAAATTTAGACAGCAATAATCTGGAAAAAAGACTACTCTTCAAGACTGCAACTAACACTTACTTCATTCAGATATTTAATTCAAAGTCACATATCACGAAGCAGAGAACCAAATCTTGATTTTACTTCATAAGCATATGAGACATTTTTTATTAATTAACAAAACAATTAATTCATTTCAATCAACGAAATTAAATTCTGATTTATATAATTCTATCAGTTCTACTACAAAGTGCTTGACCATCTAAACTGGAGTAACTCATGTGCTTGTTTAGAAATATAAGTGATTAGTGTTAATTTCTCAGTGGTGGTTAAAAAAATCATAAGAGGAAAGTCTTGCCAGAGCCTTCACTCTTCAAACAAACCTATCCTCCTCTCTCTAGCTATGTGAAAGCCATGTAAACTGGTTTGACACCAGACTTACTCCAAGAGTGCCAAAGGTTTCCGGGTGCTTGGAGCTCGTTCTCTTGCACACTTGCCTCTTGATCCAACACATGAGGTACCAGAATGATTTGGGGCTCGGGATGATGTTGAAAGGGGCCGGCAGTGTGGCCCCTTCTTCAAAATAACTCATCCATAGTTTTGTCCTGGCAAACTTCCACTCAATGTCTGCATGATCCTGAAATCAGATTCAGCCACATTTGATAAGCATGAAGCATGTCTTTCTTGGGCTGTTACACTCATGTGCCTTTTTGTTTGCAATGTGCGCTCACAGCTATGTGCTGGTAGGAGTTGTTCATCATGGCTATGAGCATGTTGAGGAGCACCACCAGTGAAATGATGTTGTAGGTGCCGAACATGGTGGCACCAACAAATTCTGTGAATTGGTGGTCAGCGTCCACGTTGGTCACGTACAAGCTGATCAAACCAAAGATAGACCAGAAAAGAGACTGTAGGGTCTCAAATAATCTGCAAGAGAAAGTGCATGATGTAACTGTCTAAAAAGTACAAATGCATGCAGTAAATAGAATGTGAAAATGAATTCAGTTGAAGGACTGTTCAAATAAAGCTGAAAGAACGCCTTACCCTCCGTGTTAATGAGATTCTTCTAATACATCAGCTTTTCTTAGCAACTCAATGCTTGACTGTTTTCCCACATTTTGTAACAAGTAACAGAAATCAACACAAACACAACACTCTCATTCTTTGACACTCTCCTTCACAGGATCACACATTTACGCCACAAACACAGTCAAGTTAAGATTCATGCAAACTCACGTGGAGAAAGCGTTATTCTGCTCCACACATCGGATGCCTTTGCATTTTCCTTTCTCATCTGAAGCCTTGGTCTCATAGTAAAAGTACAACTGATTCAGCCCATTAGCAAAGGCGAGCAGAACCTGAAGAAACACAGCGTGGGGATGAAATTATGTAACCTAATTCAATTCTGTCATATATATACACTGTCCCACATCTTGTCTTTGTTCCTGCCTGTGTGCAAACATTTACCAGACAGTAAATAAAGAGGAACTTCAGGATGTCAAGCAGCATTCTCCCCAGAGAGATTTGCAGTGGCCCCAGATGAGAGTTGGCAGTGAACAGTGAAATGAGGCGCAGGGAACTGAAAATATTTGCAATGGCAAACACTGCTTCAGCAACTAGTGTTGGATGCCACATTTCCCATTGGTTCCTGGGTTTACTGCCACTGTACTGGATGATAAAAGGACAGATTTCAGATAAAGTAAGCACAGAAAGGTCACAATATATCAGTTTACAATACTGCCATTAAAAAAACAAATGGTTACCTTAGTGTAGGCTACAATCTTAAGGGAGATGGTGGCTAAGTATAGAGAGTTCATGACAAAGTCCATCAGGTTCCACCAGTCATGAACATAGTCTTGAAAACCACCATCCCACATTTGCTTGATCTCTGCCCAGATGAATCCTAGAAATACAATTACAGAAAGAGAGCATTTATCCATTATGGACCATATCAGTTTCTGATTTGCTAGCAGGTCTATGTAAAAATGTTCGTGACTTGCATGGAACCGGGGTGTCAAACTCTATTTACATCACGGGCCACATACAACTCAATTTCATCTTAAGTGGGCCGAACCAGTAAAGCTATTGCCTAATAAAGAAAAAACACCACCAAATTGTTCCCCTTACTTTTTTTGTAAAGAAGTTCAACTACACATTCAATCAATGAGATAGAGATGTGCAAGTTCAACACATATGTCTCAGTTTTCCACATAATTAAAAAATCCTGCTGTAGTAAATCAAAGAAACCCATCTGCACAGCTCATTGGGCTTACACTGTAAGAAATGTAGGACATCCTGTAATTAAAAAACAGAAATGATCTGTAAATTCACAGAAAATCTCCTATTTTTTACTATATATAAATACAGACATTTCTATTGGAAATAGTGAGAAAGGAAATTTTCTTATATTAATTTGTGTATGTATATATATATATATATATATATATATATATATATACACACACACACACACACACACACACATACACTGCTCCCTTGTATTCTCCCCAAGGGATTGATTGCCACAGTAGAATAATTTGGCAGAGGTTTTATGCTGGATGCCCTTGATGATGCAACCCTCCATGGTGAGAGTTGCTCTCATTAATTTGAATACTAACAGTAAAAAAAAAACAATCTTTAAGTTTGGCATATGAGAGGTCACATGTTATATGTTTGTCTTTAAAACTGATGAAAATACAGTTGAGGATCCTCCTCTGATATGCCCACGTTTTCCTCAGACATCTATTGGGCCAGATTCGGCCATTCGGTGGGCCGGTTCTGGCCTGGGGGCCATATGTTTGACACCCCAGGTCACTTTCTCACTCAATCATCAGTTAAAAAGATCAGAAGTTTTATTAGGAAATAGGTGGCTCTTTAACTGACACATGACCACAGCTCTGTAAGGTAATCAGAGCTAAATTACTAAAAAAAATGCTTAAATTCTTTACCAGTTTACAATGTTTTTATGCTGACATTTACAGATTGGCATGAGCACATGATGAAAGAGGGTACTTTGAGTGTCATTCAGTTTTGTGAATAGTTGATTATAAGTCAATCAAAATAAATAAATGAAGAAAATAAACCTTCTGACATTTCAAAATGAGGGACACAGTCACCCATGGTCCATGCCATGACAATAAACACTACTGTTGCAACATTTCACTCAAAACCTAAAACATGGTGGTGCTGCAAAGTAGTAATTGGATAGCCATGGACTGTCAGACTGAAAATGCCATGGTTGCTAACATCAGTATAAAACTCAAGGAAACAGTAAAAATAGTGGCGGGGAGGATAGCGCTTCAACAAGAAACATGCAATATTTGAGCTCAAAAATCTGCTGCATGGGAAAACACTTTGTAGAGTCTTAATATTAATTCAGGACTTTATTTGAGGATAAAATCAGCAACCAAAGCAAAGCTTTTTATTCTGACTCACAATAATTAAGTCTTCCAGTCCCTTGGATTAGTCTTTTCCTTATGACCTTCAGCTGAGGTGCATGACTATCATGGTAATAATGATTTAAACCTGATCTTTAAGGATTAAGTGACATTAACTGACTATAGAAAAACTTTAGTAGTTAACCAGGGTTTTGTTTTCATCAGTCAGTGTACTTCAAATCCTCTAATTTAGAGTACAAACCCACTTTACTCACCCAGCACCCACGGCAGGATCATCCACTCCACAGTGGTTGGTGCAGGACCCTGTCTGTCCTGTTCTGTGGTGACAATGTGCTGGGATGCGAGGAGCAGCAGGAATAGAAAAGTCAGGTAGGACGCTGTGTGACAGATGAACTTGATGAAGGGCTTGCGGATGAAGAGGCCATAGCGACTCTTAGGAGCAATGAGGTAGCAGAGAGCAAACATGGGGTAGAGGAGGCCAATGAACACACAAGTGAAGAACTTTCCCGCCCAGTGGCGCCGTCTCCAGCCAGGAAACTCATCATACCAACGTGATGCCAAAAGCTGCTGACAGTTTGGCTGAGCTACAAACTTAAATGGAACAGAAGAAGGAAGGGGAGAGTTATTCTTTCAATCTGTTTGCTCTACATAGATTAAAAATGGTTCAAAATAACTTTTATTACACTAATCCAGAGTGTGTGTTGCTCCAGCTTGTAGACCTGCCTGAAGACAGAATCCTCAGCCTAAGGCTATTTAGAGGTTTCACACTGACCATAATGCCCTTGTGTCAATATGCCAAGACTGGCGCCTGCAGCAAGCTTCAGTTAAGGGAATATAAAAGAGTGAGTAGGATGTGTTGGTGATATAAAAAAATGAAAGGTTATCATCTACACACACGGATATTTTAGAATGAAACAGATATTGGCTGTCTTACAGAAAAAAGGTGGCTTTGCACAGGCGGGAAGGCCAGCACAAAGAATTCTACATGTTTTCAAAAAATACAGGAGAATCATGTTTTAGATGGCTACACAGGATTTCTCATTGATTTTCTCAAGGTAATAAGACCGTGCTCATTCCTGTGGTGTCTGAATATTAATTCATCTAAAGCAGACAACATTTCATACACTTTTGCCCACAACAAGATCTAATTAAATGTTTCCCAGTGTTTTGAGTTTTTTGAACAACTTACAGTATGTGACTGTAAAAGTGAAAAAACAAAGGAAATTAATGCTGATGCACCTTGTGGCAAATGAGTAAAAATCAAATGATCAATGAAGCCAAAATAGTGATGTATCACAATTGCAACTGAGCTACGGGATTTCTTGAACCAGCACAGGTACATGGGACATATCCAGTGAAAAAAAATCCCTCTTGTAAAAATGAGGGTAAAATCCCAAACACACAGGAATATGCAAACACAATTACCCACACAGTGTTGTGAAATATCATAATGAACCTCCATATCAGTATATCAAGTGTTGACCAGCACCAGCGGGTGCCAATTCACCAACTCTGCAGCCTCGTTTCCATGGGAACCACAGATCCCTATCTGTGGTGGGGTCTGAAGCAGAATGGTTTGCATTTCCATACTTCAACTACTGTATTACCTGAAAATGTGGGGAGAAATGCAGAGTGGGAGCATAGAAGGGGATGAATTTCATGGATGAGAAGACAAGAAGTGGTGCACCCTGTTTTGTTCTTCCAAATATGAGAGAGAGAAAGAGAGAGAGAGAGAGAGAGAGCGTGAGAGAGAGAAATGTAAGAGAGATGAGAGGGAGAGAGAGAGAAAGAGAGAGATCAGATGGAGAGAGAGAGATCAGATAATAAGGATTTTCAGTGACACCACATTTGAAGCATAGAGTTGAAAAAGCCCCCGCTGATTCTTTTCTTTTCACATGACTCCTTTGAGGATGAACCTTACTGAAGCAGATCCATGGATACATGTGGATGTGCTGTAATGAAATATTTTTACCCATAAAATAATTAGAAAATGAAAAAGAGACATAATTTTAACTTCAACAGCAGTTATAAATATACTTGTTGCCACTATTTAAAGTAACTTTGGTCATTTTTTTTTTTCATCAAACATGTTTTGTCACAGGTATTTAAAATTATGAGGACACAAGTGAGTGGTCCATTTATAAACAGGATTTATATATAGCTTGAATCTTTAATTACACATCAGAATTGTATTCTAATTAAGAACTGTAACAGCATATTCTTGGACTGCTTGATGTCTTGCCTTAATCAGAATGCTACATCAAATACAGTTGAAACCAGACTTTTGCATACACTGTATAAAATGATACAATTTTTTTTCTCACTGTCTGAAATTAAATTAGACTAAACTTCTCCTGTTTTAGGTCAGTTAGGATTACCAAAATTATTTCTATTTGCTAAATACTATTTTAGAGAGATTTTTAATACTTTTTCCAAAGTCAGAAGTTTACATATATTTTCTTAGTATTTGGTAGCATTGCCTTTAAACTGCATGATTTGCGTTTTAAGTATCCTTCTACAAGCTTCTCACAATAGTTTGCTGGAATTCTGGTCCATTCCTCCTGACAGAACTGGTGTAGCTGAGTCACGTTTGTAGGCCGCCTTGCTCGCACACGCCTTTTCAATTCTGCCCACAAATTTTCTATGGGATTGAGATCAGGGCTTTGTGATAGCCACTCCAAAATATTGACTTTGTTGTCCTTAAGCCACTTTGTGACTATTTTAGTGGTATGCTTAGGGTCCTTGTCCATTTGGAAGACCCATTTGTGCTCAAGCTTCAACTTCCTGGCTGATGGCTTGAGATGTTGCTTTAATCTTCTTCTTCTTCTTTCGGCTGCTCCTGTTAGGGGTTTCCTCCAAATGTAACGATGGTCATTATGGCCAGACAGTTCCACTTCAGTTTCATCAGACCAT
>VUQH01040802.1:0-17868 GCA_015106775.1 Etroplus canarensis
GGGTTTCTGGCCTCCTCCTCGAGCTGAGAAGAGTTTCCGTCGTCTTCCTCCAGCCGAGGAGCAAGGAGGTTTCCCTTTCTGCTCCTCCTGTCACTGCGAGCATCCCGCCTCGCTCTGCTACGAGAGCTTTCTCCCGGCCTCCCGCCACCCAGATAGAGCCGGTGCTGGAGATCTTCCTGCAAGCCCCTGCGGCTGCGTTCGCTGGGCCACCTGGAAGATGTTGTCCCGGCCTCTGTCCTCAGCCACCCGAGCAGGGGTGGTCTCCGTCCCGGGCTCCTCCTCGACCGCCCGAGAGGTGGTCTCCGTCCCGGGCTCTTCTCCGACCGCCCGAGAGGTGGTCTCCGACCCGGGCTCCTCCTCAGCCGCCCGAGCAAGGGTGGTCTCTCTCTGCCGGCCTCCTCTTCGACCTCCCAAGAGGTGGTCTCCAACCCGGGCTCCGCCTCAACCTCCTGAGCGGCGGTCTGCAAGCAAGGGTGGTATTTTTCATCTCTGGGCCTGGTGCCATGGGCCTGTCTCTTTTGGACCCCCCATGTCATAACTGGTTTGTCACTGGTTGTCTCCGTGGATGTGTCCTCATCGCCCTTTTGTTTCTCTCCCCAGCTTCCACCCGGGCTGTTGTTCGGATCTCAGCCTGGAGGTTTCCGCACCTCCAGGAAAACCCTCTTGGACATTGTTATTTTGTATTGTGGCGAATAAAGCCCTTTTGAGTTTATCGTCCTGTCTCAGCGGTACTGCATATTGGGTCCACACCACACCATGGCACACCACCACCGTGACAGTAACAGCTGCTGATTCTTGTCCTATTTGGTCAAATTTTAGTGAAACTTGCACACTTTGATCACCTAATAAAACTTCACCCTAACTGTGCTCATGGTCGAGGACACATTTGTCATTTTTACAAGCATTTTTCCATTTTCACAAGAATTGCTACAAGAATCAGACTGTAATGTTTCATAAAAGGTGTGTCTGCATGTGCCTCTCAGTCATTAAGTCTACTCATGGCATAATAATGTCATAAGTTAGGTTAGGGCTGGTCAAGAACTCAGACTTTTGTTCTAGATATGACTATTTGTTACCCTCCTTGACTTTAATTCTCTTTAGTTTGTGCAATACAACCAACCAGTAACAAGAAGTCCTATCACCTTTTTTCTTTACTTCACATGTGACAACAGCCTGTAAATCATGATGCCAGATGAGCTACTAGGTCATTGACCTTCAGCTGCTCCTTTGTATCTTTCCCCAAGGGGTCACCACAGCAGGTTAATCCATATTGTTAATTTGACAGATGTTTTGCACCAGATGCCCTTCCTGGCACAACCCTCAATGGTGAGAGGGGTTGTGTCCTCACCTGGAATTGAGCCAGGGACCTTTTGCTTGTAAAGCAAATGTGTAAACTACTTCACTATGAGGACACTAGCTACTAGGTCATTGACATTCTGGTTTTAATGTATAAAAATCAATTTGTTTTACAAAAGTATGCTGGTTTGTTCATGAGGGTTAGCAGAGAAAGATATTTTAAAGTGAAAACGCTTGGCTTGCACTTTCTGTTTAAGTTACGGTAACTTGGGCATGAACAACAAAATAAGTTTAAAAAAAACACAGCATGTCAGGACCATAGGAAGCTTTACATTTTTAATGTCACAGCACGCTAACTGCAGATGATCCCCGCCTTAGTAATAAAGTTCAAAATCTATGTACAGCAGGAGCTGCTGACAGATGTTTAATCTATAACCACATCTAGGCAGACACATCAATGGCTCTGCTAATGCAAACATTTTAAGTGCATAAGATATTTATATTCAAAAGAAACTCCAGCAGTGAAGTACTCCATACTTGACATAACATGTTCAAATTGGCCAAAAAAAAGCACAGATGAAAGAAATCTCAATAAATCTCAAGCTGACTGGAAGAGGTCCTCTGGGAGTGCATATATTTTCACAAACATGTCCTTCTTTGGCTCTATTTTTATGTCTCATGGGAAACTGTATATGTTTCACCTTATAAACATGGATGGTTTTAACTTTCCGCTGATCTAAAACAGAAACTTTTCTTGTGATTTAAACATACACACACACACACAGATATACACATCATTGCAACATGGGCAGAGGCCTTAAGTGAGTGCAGCTGTGTAGCCAGATGTACTTTTGAGTCCTGGTTACAAGTGTGCGAGCATTTTGTGTGTGTGTGCGTGCGCATGTGCGTGTGTGTCTCAACCTAAAAACATACTCTGCTCATTCTAATCCCTTAAAACTGTTTTACCATCTTCTTTACACTGCCCTCTGCCTCTTTTTCTAATTTATCCAGCTGATATGAAATGGATTTGAATTTAATTTGAGGACATTTAAGTCACATCAGAAAGACAATAAGACAAATACATGTCATACACAGTACATTAAAATGATTTTCCTTCTTTCAATTACTCCTCATCTTAATATCCTTTCCCTCTCCTCATCTGCAAACCTTCATGTCTCCTTTGTGCCAAGAGCAAGCAGGCTGCTCCTGAATTATTAAATGCTTTAATGAGGTGTATTCAATATGATGGATGAAAAAAAGCCCAAACAAAGCACTTTGTTTACATTAACTGATAGCTGCTTACACAATCTACAAGTAGATGAGCACTCAAACAATGGTTTGTCTGCAACAATACAATATCTCAAGATCTTAAGCATAACATCTTAAGACATTTCAGCACAGTGACAAATTATATCACGGACCCTTGTTTTTGTGTATGATGGCGAGCAGACTCACACACACCTACACACTGAACTGCAGAAATCCAGACAGCAAAATATTCAAAAGGTAAGCCCTGTGAAGGTCATCATTAGCATAGTATTAACAAGCCTGTGTGAAGATGTGTGTGCACTTGTATAATTCATGTTGTGGGGACAAATGTGTTTACACGGTCATATTGTGAAGACTTTTTGTGTTTTCTAGGGTCAAAAAGAGAGTCCCAAGTCACATAAATAATTAAATTTCAAGGTGAAGCATTTGATTTAAGGTGAAGATAAGGGTAAGCCAATGTAGTGTGTGTGTGTGTGTGTGTGTGTGCGTGTATTCTAGCTGTGTGGGGGTCATATATGTCACAGTGTCTTGCGGGAATAACATGGGGTCTCATGCTGACGGTACATCAGGATCACAAATACACACTCCCACACCCACACAAACACACAAGTTAAATTGCTGCTCTGGCATATTTGGTGAAGGAGAAGGATTATTAGGTCAAATTGCTTAACCAAGGACTTTGGTTCAGCGCTTGTTGACACAGAACACCTGTGTAGTTTAGTCCTTATAACAGCTCCTGTAAGAAGAGGCTTGGCTTTTAAAAAAGAAAATCAGTCAGGAAACTGGCTAAAATAACTGAACCATTAAATTTTTCAGTAACGGCCCAGAGGTTTTTTCAAGCAATGGTCTTGGAGTGGAGCTCCCAAGCAGACAAGAGCAGGAAACACAGGTGATAGATAGCAACTTCCAATTCAAGTGTCTGCATAACCTGCATACCCCCAACCAATTAGTGCAAACAAGCTTAAAGTAAGAGAAAAGGTTAAATTTCGTGTGTGTGTGTGTGTGTGTGTGTGTGTGTGTGTGTGTGTGTGTGTCCTTCCTGAGTGCCACTTCTGGGAAAAATGTGAAAGTATAATTCAATCTGCTCGCTTACTTTGAGTTTGTTTACACTAATTGCTTGGGATTAAGATGGTGCAGTCAGGCAGGAAGAAAGAGGAATACCACAGAGAAGGTTCATGGATATAGTGAAGGAGGACATGAAGAGGGTTGGTATAACAGGAGAGGATGCAATAGATGGGCTGAGATGGAGGAGGATGAGCCGCTTAGCGACCCCTAACAGGAACAGCTGAAAGAAGAAGAAGAATAAAAAGAAGGAGTTTGGGGTTATACAGGTTATGCAGACATGTGAACTTGAAGTTGAAGGCTCAAACTATCTAATGTCACAGGAAGAAATCAAACCATTAACAAATATGAGGCAACACAATTAAGCTATACAAGAACCACTGGAGCCACCCACAAGTGAGTCACAGTCACTCATGAAAAACTTCATAAAAATCACAAAGGCAAAATAATACATGTAAAAGTACATGTCAGCAACACATCTACCTCTTTTAAGTGTGAAATTACTATCACAGTACTCAGTGTATTGCATCTACAGTGTAAAAAAATAGTGTAGACCAACAATTTTTTCCAATCCAATCCATTCCTGTTCATACTTTGGAGTTTAAATCGGCACACTGAGGCAAGTCAATAAAATCTATTTTTCATTAACAGACCCTTGAGCCATTGGGAAGTATTTTGGAATGCAATGACCCTATAATTGTTTTTAAGGCTTCATACCAAAGATTTCTGCACTAGGTTCACTGTTACTGTTTAGCGAATTTCCACATCTCCATCCATCCATTTTAATTGCTTATCCTATTCACAGTCACAGGAGGGCTGGAGCCTATCCCAGCTGACATTGGGTGAGAGGAGGGATACACCCAGGACAGGCTGCCAGTCTGTCACAGAGAGACAGACAACCACTCACATTCACATCCATCCATGGCCATTTTAGAATGACCAATTAATCAAACAAGCATGTTTTGGACTGTGGAAGGAAACTGGATAACCCAAAGGAAATCCACTCAAATAGAGGGAGAATATGCCAACTCCACACAGAAAGCTCCCAGCCAACTAGAAGGTTTGCACCCAGAATCTTTTTGCTAACCACTACACCACCATGCCATCCTCTTTTCCATATCTGCCTCTGGTAAATCCATATTATTTTATGCTTTTATGCAGACAGATTTTATATTAGGACATGCAGTAGCTTGCCTACAATAGTTATCATACTAGTATATTATGGCACATGTCCATGTGTTTTTTTTTCTACACTGCAGTAAAGTTAACCACAATGGGAAGCTTTAATCAGCCAAAACTAACTCCAACCTCATAAATGATGTTTTAATTAGTGGTCTGCCAACTGACACTCCCAACTAACCCCTGCTGTTTCCAACTGTCATGTTTTTGAACTAATAAGAATATGGGGGCTCCACCCCAGTTGCTATCTTACAGTGTCTACAGGAAGTTCCACAGGAAGTTCCACAGTCCCACTGTGGACCTATATGTAACTCAATAGCTGCATTTTATCAGCCCCAAAGTGCACAGTTTAAGACTATTTGTTTGCAATTAACTCAAAGCCTGATATGTGAGCCACTGTTTTACAACTAAAATCCAGTCAGCTGTAGCAGTAGAACATCTGACCCAAAGTCAAAATGCTTAAAAATGCAGTCAAACCTCTGTTTTTTATTTGACCCAAGTGAAGTTTGTTTAGTGGTAACAGATGTTCCTGTAAACATGGATTCAGTAGGAATCTGATCGAGTTAAACAAAAAAAATTGCAAAAAAAATATGAGACTCATAACTATATATATGATAAATTTGTCCATTATTAGAACATATACACTATATGAATGTGCAGCCCTCTAGGACTCTTGGGAATATCCTCCCTAAAGAGAATCACTGGACTAATGAAAATAAAACTGATTATATGGACTACCCACAGAAACAAAGGATACACCTGTCAAAGAAAATAAGAAAAGGCAGAAGTCCATATGGATTAATATTGCACTGTGGGGTCAGTGTCTTACAGTAATCCATCACGTTAATTTCCTCAAAAGGAGAAAAGCAATAAAGAGTAAAGCGAGCTCATTGACTTTGGCGATATGATCAATCAGGTAGAATGGGAAACTCCAAGATAGAAGTTAAAATTGTTTTCTATGTATTTATCAATTTGTTTTTGGCCCTATGACGGTATCTGATTAACAGCTTCAGATACAATTATTATCCCAAATCCCAAAGGCTCCTTGGGTTCTTTTCTTTTTCTCACAGCTGGTCAAATGAGGGCTGGACAAATTATAGCATCTTTATGATTTATGGCAACAATAACACTGATGACACAGTAACACAATAAGCAAGAGCATGATTATAAGCCCACTCTTTCAAGTGTCAGTGACCAAATGCCACAGTTAATGAAGGAACAAGTTCTTTTTGGCTGCTATGAAGGTGAGCGCAACCATCTTATCACTTGACGACAGATCAGGCAGAACTAAAATACATGCAAGATGATTCCTACACACATTTTCAAACACGCTATAAGATAAAATGACAAAGAAACTATATTTACCTTGCTGGAGTAAGGTCCAGGAATGAGCAGTTTCAGTGCCTGTCGTTTTAATTCTGCCAGCCTGGCATTGCAGTTCTCACACCATATCCCTCTTTCACTACCAGGGGAACTTCCACTGCCTGAGGCTGGTGATCCTGTCCCAAAACCTGGAGAGCCACCTAGGGAACCAGGCGATCCTGTCCCAATGCCTGGGGAGATAGTCCCTGGTGAGCCAGAGAAGGATCCTGGTGAGGAGATTCCTGAGCCTGGGGACGGGGTGCCTGTGGAGCTGGGCATGGAGCCAGCACCCTCTGGGGCAGGACGTGTGCTGGAGCGGGTGGTTTCATCATAGCCCTTTCGGTACCATGTTTCCGGGAAGAAGGAGGAAGATTTTGTCGGAGAAGTATCAGGAACCTATGAATATGTTTGTAAAAAGAAGAAAAATCACTCAAAGTATCCTTTCAAGACAGACATTTTGGCATGTCCTGACAGGAAGAGCATTATAATTATCCTTATAAAAAGGACCTGTTGTGGTACATGGGTTAAGTTGCAGGTTTTTGGACTCTTGATTTGATTTCATTCTAGCATTTTTAGTCTAGTTCTTATTGTGAGATTTATTCTCTGCCTTATATAGTTTGGATTTCCGGGTTTTTTTTATATTATTAGCTTAATTCTCCTTATATTTTGAATCTATGTTTCTATGTTTACCTTACATCTATTCTTTGAAGAGCTTGTGTTATGTGTTATGCTTTCTTATGTTTGGGTCCTTTGTTACTGTTCTACCCTCCTAGTGTTTTCTGGTATCTCTGTCATGGTCTTGTGTTTTGTTATATGAATTTGCATGGTTTTGAGTTCCTTTGTGCTTTTTGAGTTTCTTACAGTTATTATTCTACTGTTTTCTTGGTTTATTTATGTATATTGGAGTTTTGCCTGGTTTTCTGTTTTGTTTTCCTCTTTGATTTTTACTCTTTGGAGCCTCCCTGTGTCTGTTATTTGGTTCCCCTAGATGTTTCCTTCTGTATTCCTGGCTGTCATCAAGTTTAGTCTTGTGTCATGTTCTCTGTGTAGTATTCTGTTTCCTATTTTACTTTGTAACCAGTCTAGTCTTGTGTGTTATGTTCTGTTTTACTTCCTGCCCTTGATTGTTGTCACCGGTGCTCCCTTCCCACCTGCTGCCACTTGTCTTGTTAGTGTGTGTCTATTTAGTCCCCTGCCTCCCTCTGCTTTGTATCACGTTGTTGATGTTGGTTCCCCTCTGTGGTGTGAGTTCTTGTAGTTTGGTTTTCATGCCTAGCTTTTTAGTTTATGGACTTTATTCAGGTGTTCATCTTTTTGGCAAAACAAAGCCATTCTAAGTCTGATCTGTCTCATCTCCTGGAGTCCTGCTTTGGGTCCTCTCTCCTCACTCACACTGAGTCATGGCAATCTCTTCATGTGTAGTTTGGTTCCTGTTTTATTTTGTGAGCCTTGTGCTTTGCTTCTTAGATTTACTTCCTGTCTTTGTCTTCTCTTATCTCCACCTGTGTCCCTCTCCCTCCTGTCTCTCATTAGTAATTAGTCAGTGTGCATATATGGTCCCATCTCTTTGGTTTATTGTGTCTGTCAGTTGTCCCTCTTGTATGCCCAGTTCCTTCTTAGCCTCCTGTTCTCCATATTTGCTTCCCTTTATGATTTTGTGTTTGGACTGTATATCAACCTGTATAAAGGTTTACTCTCATCTGCCCTGAGCCCTGCCTGTAGGTCCTCTTCCCTGCTCCACTGCTGTACATGACAGGGTCAACATTGTGTGACTGTGCATTGATAACTAGGCTCGCAAAACCAGTTGCAATGGGATGAGATGAGCACATGACCAACATGGTGGAGATTTGGTCAAACTATTTGCATTTTGCATTCAAAAAACATTAACATTCTCCAGCATCTAGTCTTATTGTACATGCCAGCACTTGGAAAAACACTGGCTGCAAGTTCATATAAATTTCTACAAAGGCTAAACAGGCAGTCACAGAAAGTCGTGTGAATAAACAACACAGGTAATAGTCTCAATGACATTAAATTAGATGGACATTCAGTTAAAAAACTATCAGGTGATATTAAACGTTTCCTGCAATGGAACGGTCTGCCATCCTATTGCATGCTTCCAGTAACCACTAAATAGGATTAAGTCAGGGTAGACCTGTTATTTTGTTCAACTCAGCCACATGGGAAAATCAAACAAGCAGCAAGGAGTGGAGAATTTGATCTTTTGCGGCTGGGCAAATCCAGTCAGAACAGAGAACAGACCCATTGATGTGGTGGTGGCTGGAAAGGTTGGGCACTCCTGTGATTTTCCTCACAAGGACTATAATAAAGCAGCAAAGAGTTGAGGATGATAGGTGGGAATGCTCAATCATCTCCAGATGAAGAGGCAGTTACATTGTGCCAAACTGTGTGTAATAAATTCATGTTAATTAGGCTGTAGGTGGTAGGCAGTGACACAAGTGTGAGTAAAATAGCCAAGCTGAATGGGCACTTTGCTGCTCAGCAAGTGATACTTCAGAGGGATCAGTCAGTGAAAATGCATGCCGGTGTTGTGACACCATAAGCAGTGATGTGTGAAGTGTGATCTTCACAAAGCAATCAGCAGCAGAAGCACAAATCTAACAAGAGCCTTCAAGAGTTTCACCCTGAAAAAGGAAGCAAACTACAGCCTTCTATTAAAACGGATGGAGTGTGAGATGAAGTGCATGCAGCACTGAATGGACGGTAAGTTTTAATGTTTACCAGGCTGACTGAACAGAGGTGTGTCCAGCCCTCGGCTGCTAGAATGAATAACCTACCCCATATTTTCTGCTCCGGCTGCTCACAGACCTCTCCTTAGTCCCCGACAGTGAAGTCATGCTGGAGGTGGAGAGGAGAGGAGAAAGAACCTCCGCTGCAGCTTCACATCAAAAAAAAGAAGACCAAAGACCACCGGATCGATTTCAATTAACCACACGGCCCGGCAGTTTGCTCTTCTCGGGCTGGTGGTAACCTCAAGCCACTTCCAGATGCATGCTGGAACCAGTTACACCTCCTTTGCTGCGTCCAGGAGACACAAAAATCACAGATGCTTTTCTTTCTCTCTGTTTCCCCCCCACACGGTTTATTACGTGTGAAAAATCCCTGGAATAATTCCTAAAAGCAGACAGAAAAAAAAAACAATCACACAGGTCGGGTGAGAAAGCAGACCGCTCCCCTTCGGCAGAGTCTGCTGTGTGTTCAGCAGCGCTCCTGCCTGGCACCGCGCTCAGTCCTGCCTCTCTCCATCAGCTCTGCGTCTGTCCAGGTAAAGCAAAGCTCCCCCCCTCTACCCCCCAGGGGGTAGCCTAAATTCCGACGTACGGTGCACGTCTCATTAACTCGAGTGAGATCATTCAAACCAAAGCTACAGGAATCGGCTCCCGGTTGTTTGTACTTAAACCGCTGCTATCTGCACCCTCCTGTTGACTCCCTGCGGCTCCGCACTCTGCTGAAGCCAGCAGTGGACTGAAGAGACTAGAGCACGAACGCACATCTGGATGAGGGCGGAGCCGACTTGCCCCTCATCAACCACAGGCCAATGCACGTCCAGAGGTTCCAGTTGAGCGACAGGTAGATTTCTGCCTGTTCAAAGTGAAAAACTAAAAGACTTTTAGGTAGAGATTTGTAACATTACTGTGTGGTGTTGTTGAGATTATGTTACATTTAAAGTTTCGAGTCATTTTTATATGTACAAACTTGGTAGTTATGCATAATATTGATTAGTTAGACACTGCTGTTTAAGTGCAACATGTAACACATGTTACCAAAAAACATAACCCGCAAAACACTGTGATTACTTTGACAATGGTTGCTTCTATCCAGCTGTTGAGAGTTTGGGTTGTTGATATTTCACCAGGATTGGCAAATGATATTTCATCCCCTGGTGCCCTCACTGGACAACAGTACTGTTCAACTAACGGTCTCCAACACCTCTAGATGAGCACATGGATGGGACCAACAGAAGTGTAACTTAGTACATTTATTTGAGTACTTTACTAAGATACATGTTTAATGCACTTTACTTTTTTAAAGCACTGCTTTATTTAAGTA
The DNA here is from genome assembly GCA_015106775.1 of Etroplus canarensis. Lineage (NCBI taxonomy): Eukaryota > Metazoa > Chordata > Actinopteri > Cichliformes > Cichlidae > Etroplus > Etroplus canarensis. The sequence goes on from VUQH01040802.1 coordinate 10,240, forward strand.
TTTTTACTCTCTTCCTTTACCTGATTTTGGATGCAATTATTGTAATTTAAACTCCAAACTATTTATTTTAATGCTTTAGTTACTTATTATTTTGCAGATAAGTTGCATTATTATGTATCAAACTTCCCAGCAATATATAGGTAATTGAAACCACCAACAGCTGCATTGATCCAATAATGTAATGTAAATTATTCTGAAAATAATGCTTAGGTTGCTATAAATATATTTTGATTATACAACACATGAACCACTAACATTTTTATGTGGGATTATAATGTTTAAAAACTTTTTCTGTAACTTTACAAAACAACGATCAAACACTGAATCATTTTTGAACGTTTCTGCAGTACCACTTCTCATGTATTAAATCTGCAATAGGACACCGAGCTGCACATGAGCTTGAAAATCATACTCAATATTTTCTAAGCCATTTTCTACACTGATTTTATTTCTGGTTAAATATTCTGATTTCCTGTGGGCCCCTGCTGCCTTGCTTTTGGTCCCCCCCAGTGCCACCCAGTTTAAAGAATCTCAGAAATGCTTCTGCTTATGTCAGTTAATTTCTAATTGGTAAGACTAGGATAAATCACAATATGGCAGATTTTTGTTTTATTGTTATGTTTTTTTTTTTAAATACAAGCAAGAATGAACAAATAAATGCAAAGAATTTAATTTAAGTTACCCAGAGTAAGCTAATATTGGTAGCTGTAACCTAAACATACAGTCAGCAAGTTATTTATAATAAACATATTTTCTGTCATTGGCATTGTGCTTCTGTCTTTGATCATAGTATGTATACAGAAATGTACATGAGCAAATATATTTTTGATGCCCACTGGGGCGTTTCTTACTCCAGGTTAGCCTATTTTCACTCAAACCCTCCTTATGAATCTCGTATTGTCAGAAAAAAGTCTTTATATCTTTATCCCAATTTAATTTGACTAAGTATAAACACAATAATTATAGCCAATGTTTTCTCTGAAGACTATTTATCCTGTTGCCCTGGATAACCCTTAAAAACAAGGGGGGGGTAAGTTAAATAATATCAGATTGCCATATTAAACACTTAACTTCACATAGAAATGTTAAACAATTAGCTGATTTCTTATTAGGAAACACAACAGATTAAAACATTTTATAGGAAGCAGGCGAATGAGAGCCTGGAGAGGTGGAGGTATGCACTGAAGAGAAGAGGAATAAAGTCAGCAGAAGCGAGACAGAATATATCTGTGTGAATGAGAGGGAGGCAGTTGGCATGGTGAAGATGCAAGGAGTGGAGGTAATGACCAACAGACAAAGCATAAGAGAGATGAAGAGGAGAGTGTAGGCAATGTGGAGAGTGGGTGGAGATGAGTGTCAGGGGTGATTTGTGACAAAAAGATAGCAGCAAGAAGATAGGGAAATTTACAAGCTGATAGTGAGACCTGCTATAATGTGTGGTTTGGAGATGGTGGAACTGACAAAAAGACAGGAAGTGGAGGTAGCTGAACCGAAGATGCTGAGATTTTCACTATGAGTGACCAGGATGGATGGGATTGGAAATGAGTACATTAGAGAGACAGCTCAGGTTAAGCAGTTTGGAGACAAAGTAAGAAAGGCAAGGTTAAGATGGTTTGGACATGTGCAGAGGAAGGATAGTGGATATACTGGGCCAAGAGTGCTGAAGATGAAGCTGCCAGGCAGGAGGAAAAGAGGAAGACAACAGCCTTTGGGCATGAAGAGGATGAAGAAAAGAAGCAACTTACAAAGAAATCACAGAATGCTGTGCACTCACTGTCGAAGATTTTTCTGGTCTACTGCTGTAAGCTTCGTCAACATGGACTTTAAAAGACCACTGCCAATCAAATAAAAGCAATAGGTCAGCTAGTAGCATGACCTTTCATAGAGTTGAGTGTATGTGGCAACTCAAGCAGAGGAAAATTTCTGTAGAAAATAGCTAAGAGTATAGGATTAATCCCCAAGCATGAGCAGCAATCTTTCTGCATTTGCTATGGAGGAGACAGCCCTACAGTCAATCAGTGAGGCATTTTTAGAACCTCCTCAAAGAGAGTGTTGGATGAGTGGTTACACAGTGCACTCTACTGTTGCCATTAAGGTACTACTAGTGAAACCAGGCAACAACAGGTGAGTGAAGTGTTGTGTTCAACATGTTGTGCCAATGCCATTTGTAATCTTCAAAGGAATGTATACTGATGGACTCATTTCTAATCCTGTCCACCCTGGTCACTCCTAGGGAAACTCTCAGCATCTTCAGCTCTGCCACCTCCAGCTCTGCCTAATGTCTTTTTGTAAGTGCCAGCATCTTCAAACCACACATCATAGCAGGTCTCACCACCATTTGTTGTAAACCTTCCCTTTTGCTCTTGCTGCTATCTTTTTGTCACAAATCATCCCTGACACTCATCTCCACCCACTCTTCACCACTTCACCTGGCCTACATTCTCTTCTTCACCTCTCTTGTGCTCTGTCCATTGTTTTGGACGGTTAACCCCAGGTATTTAAACTCATCCACCTTTGACATTCCACCTGCCTCACTCTCATTCACACACAGGTACTCTGTCTTGCTTCTACTGACTTTCATTCCTCTTATCTTCAGTGCATACTTCCACCTCTACACACTCTCATCCACCTCCTCCCTGCTCTCTCTACAGATCCTAATATCGTCTGCAAACATCATAGTCCACAGAGACTCGCGCCTAACCCTATCTGCCAACCTATCACCTTTGCAAATATCTATCTATAGATAGATAGATAGATAGAAAGAACTTTATTGATCCCTTAGGAGTTTTCCTTTAGGAAATTAAAAACTCCAGCAGCAGTGTAGCACCATAAAAAAACACACCATTAAATAGAAGTTATATAAATCCAACACTATATAAAAAGAAGAATTTAAGCACATGGATCAACTGAAGGGCCAGATGCATCTCTCAGGTCCAGTGTTAGATCTTCCCCTCCTGTTTCATAAGGACATGACTTTCTAATCTGTTCATCTGCTGTAGATAGTTTTCAGGCCCGCCACTTCTTTTGTGAATCCACGCCCTCCGGTCCAGTGGGTGGCGGTATATCTTCAAGTTTGCAATCCAGCGAGTAACAACAAACATCTACTCACAGGAATAGTCAGCGCGACGTGCTGCTTTCAATATTGCTGTCAGATAGATTTTCTTTCGCGATTAGGAAGTGTCTTTTGTAAGTGCTGCTCAGTGTAACTTTGCGTGTCTGCAAGTCCAGCGACGTGTGGACGCGTTTCTGGAGCTTCAAATTAACAGTTCAAGCAAACGGCCGAGTTGAGGATTTGTAAGGTGAGTAGTTAGTGCAGCAATATCTATCACTAATTCGTTTGACTCGGGTGGAGGTGACGAGTCGCTTTTATTGCTTTGTGTCGTAGTTTGGAGGCGGTTTTAATTACTGCATTGCATTGGTTGTGCCTAAAGTCAGCTTTACTGTCTTATAGAAAGAAGTGAGTAATGACATGGCTTCAGCGGGCACTCAACTACAATACGGAACTGCGTAAACCCAGCGAATGTCTTCTGTTACTAATGTGTTAGATATGATAAACGTGATTAAAGGTGCGCGCTTGTTTATTAGCAGGCGTATCCTGCGTACTAGCAAACTACGTTTTGCCTCTCTTATCGTTACCCTGCGACACATCTTGGGGCGTGGGTATTTACTGCAGCGTTTAACTTGGTCTGTCGTGGATTTTTTTTTTCCTGTGGCGTTTTCACATGTGTGCTGCAATTTTTATCTAAATTCATAATTGTCAAGTCTCATGTGAAAAGGGAACTTAACAGCCAAGCTTCCTGACACTTGCCTCTGCCACATGCTCACTGCGAATATGGTATGTGGTGCCAAACTGGCCCAACGGTAAGACGAAAGCACGGCCTGCTAGGCAGGTCGGTTGAGTAGCATTTCAGTTACTTCACATATATATTTTTTTTTAATATATATATCAGTCATACAGCTGTCGAGCCTACCAGTGTATCAGTCCTGGATCTTCAAATCACCCGAGTGAAGGAACTCCGCCCCAGTAAATGTCCAAGTATTGTTTTACCTGTGACCCAATGAACGCCAGGGAAATCTTTCCACAAGGAGGACTGCAACAAGTGTTACAATGAAAGGTAATCAAACGTGTATTTACAAGCCTCTGATGCAGCCAGTTTTAGTTATATGAACACACAAAGCTACTCCAAATGACAGTAGAAATGCCACTGCTTACCGTCTTCCAGGTGGACCTCGAAAAACAGGAAAAAGGGAATTAAAAAATAAAAAAGCAGAGCAAGACACCTCAGGTATAGTTTCATCTCCAGCCACAGATGAATCAAATGCTGCACCAGGCAAAGACAGCAGTATTGTCTGCCCAGAAGAGGCAAGTACTCCAAAAAGAGGAAGGGGACACAAGACACAAGAAGCCTGTTTGACCTCCACACCAGTCCACAACTCCACGTCTGACATCCTATCCAACATTTCAAATTCCCCTCCTGAAGCAAAACAAATGGAGCTTGAATACACTGAGCTCATCACTCAGATAAAGGTGTGATGTAAAGTTTTACTTACTTTTACAAATGTACTTTTTGAGCCTACAGATTTTTATGCAGTCAGTGACTTTAACTTCTTTCTGTTTCGTTGTAGACGTCAGCGGTAGATTCACCGTGCTCAGAGTCAAAATCTCAAAACAGACCTAAAAAACAAGTTAGACAAAGGGTGGCAAAGAAGCAAATGGATACCTGTAGGCAAACGGATGAACCACCCGTAAAGTGCAGGCGAGGCAGGATGCGGAAAATTGAGACTGGGAATTTAAATAAAGACCCAGCTACTCAGGCACCCATACGATCAAGGCCAAGATTTGAACCACAGAAGCCTGACCTAGAAAATCAAGGTAATGTGTCATTCAGAATGTCTCATGTATTTTAAGACGTCTCCTTAAAAGCAGTAATGAGTTGTGTATTGCCACATTTCTTGCAGAATCTGTCTTACGTGTCTTGTGCTTATATAACTCAGATGTGTAAAATTATGTGCTCTAATTCTGTGTTATTGCTGTCCCCTCCATCACCCCAAAAGACGACTCTTTGACATCTTCAGATTTGTCAATAGAGCTGAGTCACCATGAAGAACAGCTGCCCATTTTGGCTTTCCGGGAAGATCAGAAGAGTGAGGAGGAGGAGGAGGAGGAAGAAGAAGAACTCCCAAGTTTCTTGATGCAGACAGACAAAAGTGAGAGAGACTGCAGTGGCTGTGTGCAGTAAACCCCCCCAGAAGGACTGATAACTGAAGGCTGTAAATATGCTGTGCACTTTGAGGTGATTTATATGTATGTTTGTTTTCAGAGCCCCCATCCATTACAGAAGGAGCATTTGTGTGGCACAAATATAGAAACTACCCATTCTGGCCTGCATTGGTGAGTGCAAAATATGTGGCCAATTAATTCTTATATCAATAGGCTTTTGTAAAAGTTTTTATGTCGAATACTCAATTTGGCACCTTCTAAGCACTTTCCAGATATCAAGTAAATCATCAGATTGGCACAATCGAGAAGCATGAATTTGTGAACATCTCGTTTTTTGCTTAATCAGTCCTATCAAACACTTCTTTAACATCTGCTGTCTGTCAGCTTACTATTGTACAGTTAAAAAATACTATGCTATGTGTGCTTGTGTGCGGGGCCGATGGTTAAGGTACTGGGCTCATGGGCGGGAGGCCATGAGTTTGAATCCCAGCCTGGCCACCACCGTGCCAAGGCCCTTAGACAAGGCTTCAACCACAAGCGCCTCTGTCCGCCCAGCAGTAGAAATGGGTACCAGTAAAATACTGGGGATGTGGAAGGACCTGACCACCCATTACATTAACTAGGTCACGAGCACAGAGATGACGCAGCAAAATCACACGGATTAAGATATCATAATCTGTGGCAAGTAGCTGTCTCTGTCACAGCAGCTCAACTGTGAGCCATCTGGAAAAAAAAGTGTGCTTGTAATTTAAAACAGATTTCATATGAAGTAAAGACTACATTAACTGAGAAAATTAAATGCTATTATGAGCCATTAAAAATTAGCGACTCAAAATAAACTGACAGTCTGTGTTCTTTTTTCGCAGGTAAAAAGTGTGAACCGTAAGCAGAAAAAAGCCAGTATCATTTTCATTGATTATTCAATCATTGAAAAAAAGAAGGGGTAGGAAATGAAATATGTTTTTTCTCTTGTGTTTGTTAACGTTTGATAACTCTTAGTAGCAAAAAGACATGTACATACGTTATTTTTTTTATTTATTTAAACAAAACATTAAATTGTATTGAATTATTTTTTAAGTTGTCTTGATGCATGCAAGTTGTGTATTTGTGTTCTTTAAGGTTTGCTGTGGCTCTGAAATGCTTGAAGCCTTTTGACTGTGAAGAAGCCAATGAATTGGTGGTAAGAAATACTCAAATTATTTATTTTCTGTTTATAAAAACAATGTTCTCTTGACATAGTGGCAAACTCTTTTTTTTTTTTTTTCCTTCTTTTTTTTGTAACAGCGTAAAGCCAAAGAATCATATGATGCTGCAATCACATGGTCCCTGGAACTCATAACGGACTACCGAATTCGGATTGGTAAGTTTTGTTTTTTTTTCCATTTGATACCCACATTGCTCTGTTTTTTAATGATATTATGCTGATACCACTGAATTAGTTTCAGTACTACTCGTGTTTGGTTTTTGCAGCATGTGGCTCATTTTGTGGCTCCTTCATCAAGTACTTTGATCATGACATGAGTAAGTTTCCAAATTATAAGGCTAATGCAGAATTAAAACCTTGAGCACACCTGCTGCTCTACTTGATCATGACTGTGCTCCTTGTGGTCTTAATTATTCTAGGCTATCCAGTGAGGAGGATGTGTCCTCAAGCAGCTTCAGAGAGACTAACCATCATCAATGAATCAATGACTGAGGAACCATGTGATGATCCTAAGGAGGACAGCTTTAGTGAACAGCAGAAGGATGTCAGGAGTTCAAAGAGGCTGTTGCCAGACCGGACCCATGCTGCCCACAACCGTGCTAATGAGAAGCTCGTTAATTTCATTGTCAAGCAACACATGGTGGATGCACACCTTCTGGTATGAATAATTCTGTTGTAGTTCTTTCTCTATACTATTTACCCTCATGTAGGTATATACATAAACAGTTTAATCTACACATGAGTGGCTTGGCTGGTGTAGGTTTTGAATTTTAAAAAATGTATGTTTGTTACCAGTGAATGTAGATTATCATAGAACATGCAGACCAACTTGGTGCCAGTCATATATTGTACAGTCCATATATTGGCAATTTTTTCATCTGGAACATTTAGTTTTGTGTTAACACAATGCAGCAAACTTCCCAGGAGTGGACTTCAGCAAATTTTAGCAAAAGTTGAACCACGCAGTGCTCAGAGAAAACTGCTACATCTCAGACTCAACAGGCCTGAGTTAGCATGCTTACTGTTAAAGTTTGTGACAGTATAATGAGCAAAAGTAAACCTTGTTTGGAAGGGTTGCCAGGACAAGACCCTTATTTCTTTAAAAAGAACATGGGTGCACAGCTTAGATTTGCAGAGTTTCATCTGAACAAACTACAAGACTTCTGAAACACTGTTTTTTTTTTTTTTTTTTTCGGAAAAATAA
>VUQH01040805.1:8161-38850 GCA_015106775.1 Etroplus canarensis
TACAGCTGTACATCTCTCTGACTCACACACTGAGCTGGGGGGTGCTACTGCTGCAGTATGAGGGCTGCAGAGAAGAAGACAGGGTGACAAGAGAAAAAGAGGAGCTGGGGTGCAAGAGAGACAAAAGAGATGCAGAGACAGGGAAAAAGAAGGGGTGGGGTCATTAAGAGTTTATGAGTGGAGTCATAGCCTTACTCTGAATGCAGTTTTTATAGACAACTCACCTTTCCGTCCAATCACCTTGGAAGAATCGTTTTCCCTTAGCTGCCATAAACTAGGCTGTGCTATGCTTCACTGCCTTCCTGCTAGTGTGTATAACTGTTGTCCACAGGGAGAAGCAGCTTCAACATTAGGCCCCATATACATACTGTACATGCAGTTGTGGTGTAGTTGTCCTCCTTCCCCCATTACAAACACCAGCAAATGAAAGTATAGCAATAGTAAAATATTACAAAAACTCTAACTGGCAAAGAGAGAAATTTGCATATTTTAACAAAAAGAAGTCGTAAATTCTGTACAAATACACATTTTCTACCTCAGTTTTTATCAACCTCATACATCCTATAGAGGTGCTTAAATAAACTTGTGCAGTGCCACATTATGAGTGTGTGTCCTTCATGCAGCACTTAACTTCTGAGCAGGGTCATAACACTCAGAAAGGCTGACAGATACTGGATTTAAAGAATCCAGAATTATCTAATTAATGTTCAGCACAATTATTTTGTTTCACTGTGTGACTCATAGGCAGAAATTTTACTATTTAAGTCATTTTAGGAAAAATGTCCAAAATTCACCCATCATAGCTTTTAAAATATTAATCTTTCTGGTAGTGTCATCTTTCCACACAAGGCTGAGAAACCAAATAGCTAATGAAAGAACAACAACTGTAACTGTTAGTTTAATTCCTAATTTCCAGTACAGTTCAGGTATTAGAGAGAAACTAAAGTGCAGTAAGAAAACCTTTAGAGACCAGTGTCAGTCATGTTCATTCACTGTTTTGCTTATTGTGTGTATCACTCTACTTTTTGCAGCCTACAAATGCATCACCGACCAGCGGGAGCGCCTGGAGGAGACCCTCCCCCTCATCCTGGGCCTCATTCTATGCCTAATAATCGTCATCACGCTCACAATCTACCACTTTCACCTCAAGCTGACAGCGAATCAGCCCCAGCTCCCCATGTACAGTAACGTGTAGTGAAGCGGCACAGCAGTGGCTCCCCTCAGTCCTCTCCAAAGCTAACCTGTTGAAAGACTTGTCTCCTTGATGTTCCAGGCCTCCGAACACCGCAGAGAATTGTGACCTCACGCTGGGTTGACTCCCTGATTGACAAATGTGTGTAGCCTGTACTGTAATACTGCCCACAAGAACTTTTGAACAGCTGAAACATAAGTTAACAGGACAGCTTGGGGGCTTACCATGGATGTAGTTCAAGGGTAAACCCACCAAAATCTAATAATTTCCCTGATTGCGGAATTAAATCTTAATGCCATATATAGTCTGCTTAGAGTTTTAATGAAAATGGAAAAAAAAAGAATCATGCTTTTATGGAAATAATTCATTTTGTTCAGATAACTCTATGTTAAAATTTTATAATTTTTTTCCCCATAACTTTGGTCATCACTTCAGTTACATTTTATTCAGCTTGTTTTTGAAAGAAACTTCTGAAATTCCTGAGCTTCTGCTGTCATCTCCCAGCTGTTCAGTACCCTCTATTGGCTCTGTATTTGCAAACCTTCATCTATTTTTTTTTCAGATCTTGTTAAACTATTTTGAGTGCAACCATAGTGTTGACAGTCCTGTAAGTGTGCAGTGCAGTGGCGTTTACAGTTTTGCTTTGACTTCAACAAATCTTCAACAGAACATATCAAGAGGAAGAAACATCTCACAGAAATTATGTGGTGATTAGAGAGGAATTTCACAGAATGCCAGAAAAGAGTATGTTTCTGAAAATGCAAAGAGGTTCTTAAACAAAAAAATATATACGTGTAAATTATTTTCAGAACCAAAGTCTATGCATAAACCTCTGCTGATGCAATCATGTGCCATATTCTTCTGTTCTGTTTTAAATAAATTGCTGAAATCATCTCTACTCGCTTGTCAAAATATTTCCAGTATTATCTACTACATTGTAAAGTACACAACCCCTCATTCTTTGAACCATAATGAAAAGGGGAAAATATCCCTATTTTTTTACTGTGTTTTGGTGAAAAACAGAAAAAAAATCCCACAGTGATGAATGAAATAAAGTGACTGGGAAAAGTGACTGATGCACCCTTCTGAGGAGACACTGCTGAGATGGGGTATTGATTTTGTTCTGACACCAGGCCTTGTCTAATTGAAAATAAATAGAACATTTGTGTCATCTACACCTACTTGTTTCAGCAGCATGGACGACATAAATCATCCTCAGTTCTAACACATCAACATCCAAGCCCTCTCAGTCAGACAGGCCACTTCAATGACATCATAAGCCCAAATGGTCAAAGTTATTAAGTCTCATATAAACTTTTTTCTTCAAGAATGAATTTTACCAACTTAAATATTTTTGAGCTTCTGTGACATTTGAAAGCTATTGTTTTGATTTACTTACACAACTTACACATAAGCATCATGCTTAATCATTTTAATTCTTCATGACATAGATCCAACAAGGTGCTGGAATCAGAAATTTTGATCCATATTGACAGGATAGCATCACACAGGTGCTACAGATTTATTAGCTGCACATCCAAGATGCAAGTCTCACCACATCCCAAAGGTGCTTCATTGGATTGAGATCTGGTGACTGTGGAGGCCATTTAAACACAGTGAACTCATTGTCATGCTCAAGAAACCATTTTGAGATGACTTGAGCTTTGTGACATGGTGTCTTATCTTGCTGGAAGCAGCCATCAGAAGATGGGTACACTGCAGTCATAAAGGGATGAACATGGTCAACAACAATACTCAAGTAGGCTGTGAAAATATCCCCCCACATCATTACACCACTAGCAGCAGCCTCAAATTATGGCCCTACCATCTGAATGTTGCAACAGAAATTGAGACTCATCAGACCAGGTGATGTTTTTCCAGTCGATTTTTGTACAATTTTGGTGAGCCTGTGTGAATTGTAGCCTGTAATTTCCTGTTCTTAGCTGACTGGAATGGCACACGGTGTGGTCTTTTGCCACTGCAGCACATCTAGTTCAAGGTACATGTTGTACATTCAGAGATGCTCTTCCACAGGTTTTGGTTGTAATGAGTAGTTACATGGTTGATGTTGTATTCCCAGCTGGAAGCAGTCTGGTCATTCTTCTCTGACCTCTGTCACCAACAAGGCATTTTCACCCAGTGAACTGCCATTCACTGGTAGTGTGACCAGATTACAGCAAAGTAAAGAGGGATAAATGCTCCATATGTGTGGAATAATGTGGGACACCTTAGCAATGCTGGGAGTTAGTCTGAAATATTCTTATCCAACTTAAAATAGAAGTGCAACTGTGAAGGTTACCGGATTGGCATGTAGCTTGTAAAAGAAATACAATAAGGATTAAAGGAAGTTGTTATTCCAGCTGCAATTTTGTCTGATAACCATCTTTGGCTTCCAGTAGGGGTGTATTCATAGGCTGGTATACCCTTTTGAGGCATATCTGACCCCCCCCCCCCACACACACACACACACACAGTGTGTGATGCTTCACTTCAAACCATATTTTCCTTTGTACAACACTGAAAATAAACTCTAGCAAAAGAGAAAAACACTGCTTCTCAGTATATTCTGCCACTTCATGTTCTGTGTGGTAGTTTCCATCATAATCACCAAAATCTGCAGAGGTTGTGACTTATGGTGGCATAGCATTAGACAGGTTTACTTTCATTTTACTACAATGAAACACCTTCCCTGCTTTTTCACATGCATTGGGTAACAGCCAGGCTTTAGAAAAGTGCATGTTTTTGCAGAGCCAGTCAAATTGTGGGACATAGTCTCAGTATGTGGGACAGAGGGACAATGGACACCTAGTCACCCTACTCACTGGATAGCTTCTCTTTTTCATACCATTATCTGTAAACTCTGGAGAAGGTTGTCTAGTTTATGAAATACTCAGAACAGCCTGTCTGGCACCAACAACCACAGCATGTTCAAAGGTACTGAAATCACTTTTCTTCCACATTCTGATGGTCATTTTGACCCTGTCTACATGTTTAATACATTGAGTTGCTGCCATGTGATTGACTGATTGGATATTTACCTTAATGAGCAGCTGAACTGTTGTACCTTATAAAATGGCTAGTGAGCTCATGTACCATGGTGATATGAAAAGTTAGAGCAAACTGACTGGTGGTGGTTAAGCCATATTAAGTACTGGAAACAGAGCAGCATGGCCATAGAGAAATGATGACCAGCACGTGACAGTCAGGGTATTTGTGTTTACTTGTGTAGAGGGGGAAGCTCCACCGTGACAGCTTCCATGCTGCCCAAAGCTACACACTAAGAAGTGAGGAAAAACTCACCTGTTACTGAGCTTCACAAGGCCCATTTTGCTTCCTCTCCTTAAGATGTGGTGAAAATGGATGCAGATATGGGTCCTGTCTTTTTTCTGAAGAAGTACCGTCTTTTATTTGGGGTGAAAATTAAGCCACATGAAGTTTTCCAGAAGAAGCTGTCTTTTACTGTTCAAGTTTGGCAAGTGGCCTTAACTTTACTAATTAGGCCAGTCACACACATCAAAAGGCCCACACATCCCACTTTTGACATACCCCTTCAGTTTCACTTTTACAGCAGACATCACTCAGGTGTAAAAAATATAATTAACAACTGCTCTGGCTGAATCCATTCCACTGAGCAACACCAGGTAGCCAGGATACAGTACAGCTGGGGCCTTGACCTTATTTGTCTATATTAAAACTGAATGCATCCAGGACAATAAAGACCATCAATAGACCCCAAAATACACGCACATTGCTTTTCTCAGCATAAACATCATGCCTTCACATGATTAATATATATTTTTAGGTGCTGCTCTAAATCATGGGTGTCAAACTGGCCACCAAAGGGTCCAACCCACCCCACCGGATCACTTGAAAAATGTGAAAATTGCAAATAAGGATGATCTCACCAAAATGAGTAAGTAGTAGATAAACCATCAAATGGCAGGAAACAAGGTGCTTTCATATTGTTAGTATTACCTTGAATAACAGAATAAGTTCTTGTTTCACTAGTTAATACAGAAATTTCTTTTTTTTTCTGTGGATATAAAAACAAACAAAACAAAGAGCAAAACTTAGAAAAAAGGACATCTGTAAATTCACAGAAAATTTGGGTACAAAGTCTAGGTAATGAGCTTCCAGTGCTTCTTCTGTAACTTTTTCACATTTATCATTAAAGTTAAATAAAGCTTTTATTTGTTAAAGTTTAAACCTAAAGAGCAATGCTGACGTGTTTCTTTACAGTGTAGAAAAACTGAGATGTATTGCTGAAATTGCACTTAATTTTCTTAAAACATCACAGGGATTAAATGTGGAGTTAAACTTTTTCACATTGAAAGAAAGGGGAAGAATTCAGAGGTATTTTTATAGGCTATTAGGCAATAGTTTAGCTGGTGTGGCCCACTTAAGATCAAATTAGGCTGTATGTGGCCCACGATGTAAATGAGTTTGTCATCCCTCCTCTTAATTATGCCTCAAACACTTGATAAACATATTGAGGGGTGAATATTAATCTCCTAATTTTATTTTACATAAACAACGTAACAGGGTTTGTCTGTAATCATGGTCAAATGTAGTCCTTGACACACCTACTGTAGCAGGAGCTATCACAAAGGTGATTTTAGAGCACTGGTAAGAGTTTATACAGTGCCTTGTGAAAGTATTCATACCCTTTTGAACTTTTCCACATTTTCTCACATTACAATCACAAATGTAAATGAATTTATTGGGATGTTATTTGATAGACCAATACAAAGAAGTGCATAATTGTTAAGTGGAAGGACAATGAGTCAATACTTTGTAGAACTGCAATTACAGCTGCAAGTCCTTCGGGGTATGTCTCTACCAGCTTTGCACATCTAGAGACTGAAATTTTTGTTCATTCTTTGCAAAATTTCTCAAACTCAGTCAGACTGGATGGAGAGCATCTGTGAACAGTGATTTTCTTGCCACAGATTCTCAGTTGGACTTTTACTGGGTCATTCTAACACATGAATATGCTTTGATTGTAGCTCTGGCTGTATGTTTAGGGCTGTTGTTCTGCTGGAAGGTGAACCTCCACCCCACTCAAGTCTTTTGCAGATTAACAGGTTTTCTTCTCAGATTGTCCTGTATCAATCCATCTTTCCATCAACTCTGACCAGCTTCCCTGTCACCGCTGAACAGAAGCATCCCCACAGCATGATGTGCCACCACCTTGTTTCACAGTGGGGATGTTGTGTTCAGGGTGATGTGCAGTATTAGTTTTCCATCACACATAGCATTTTGTGTTTAGGCCAAAAAGTTCAGTTTTGGTCTCATCTGACCAGAGCACCTTATTCCACATGTTTTCTGTGTCGTTACCATGGTCCTCTTGGCTGCTTCTCTGATTAATGCTCTCCTTGCCCAACCTGCCAATTTAAGTGGATGGTCATGTCTTGGTAGGTTTACAGTTGTGCCATCCTCTTTCCATTTTGGGATGATGTCTTGAACAGTGCTCTGTGAGATGTTCAAATCTTGGGATTTTTTTTAATAACCTAACCCTGCTTTAAACTTCTCCACAACTTTATCCCTGACCTGCATGGTGTGTTCCTTGCACTTCATGATGCAATATGTTCACTAATGTTCTCTAACAAACCTCTGAGGCCTTCACGGAACAGCTGTATTATACTGGGATTAAATTGCACACAGGTGGACTCTATTTACTAATTAGGTGACTTCTGAAGGCAATTAGTTGCACTGGATTTTATTCAGGGGTATCAGAATAAAGGGGGCTGAATACATATGCACGCCACACGTTTCAGATTTTTATTTGTAAAAAACTTTGAAAACAATGAATCATTTTTCTTCCACTTCACCATTATGCACTACTTTGTGTTTGTCTATCACATAAAATCCTAATAAAATACATTTACGTTTGTGGTTGTAACGTGACAAAATATGGATAAGTTCGAAGTGTAGGAATACTTTCGCAAGGCACTGTATATGTCAGTCTGCAGTTTTTCAACAGACTGGCATTGCAACTGTGGAGGACACAGCTGTTTTACAGCATACGTTTTATTGTTTCACCCAAATCAATCCCATTTGATGGTGCTGACACTTGCACTACCTCCAAAATTTTTCAGAAACAACACAAACATTTCAAGGTGCAAATACCCTTAACCTAGTGCTTACAACCATGTATTCGTTCAAACTCATCTGTTTCAAAGACAAGAAGTAGTACATTAAAGGCTTTTCTAGTAACTCAAACACTAACTCGAAAAGCTCAGGTGTCATCCTCATTGATACTCTGCACTCTCACTGGCCCCAGTAGTTGTGTTTTTATTTACTAGGTCACTGTCGATCTTTCTGAGAAAGAAGCTCCATTCTCTGTCCGAGCTGAATCAATATCTCATTATAGTGTTTCAGAGGGAAATGGCTTAGAGGAAAGAAGGAGAAATAACCTAATATATTATGGCAACACCAAACCATGGATGTGTCCTTTTGCTTCTGTGTTTGGAGGTGAAGTACGGGTGAAATTGTTGGAAATGAGAACTGTTGAATTTAGAAATTATGGAAGACCCAAACAACAAAGAGAAAATAAACTGTTGATGATTGAAAATTCCTCATTGGTATATTCTGTCAGAGTGCTGTTTAAAAAAAATTGGAGACTGTATAAAAGTGATGAAGGAAAAATCCATGCAACACATCTCAATGTTTTTATGGGTGTTTTTTTAATTGAAACCAGCTTCACTGATAACAAACATGCAATATCACTGTACAAGCCAACACCACAGATAAGTGTTTACTCATTCAAATCTTGACACACTGTCAAGGCTTAGCCAGCAGCACACACACAAACACACACACTTTCAGATGCTGTACAGAGATAAACACGCTCCACCTCTTTTGCTCTTTGACATACACAGACTCACACACTCACATTCACGTACGCACAGTCATATTTACATATCACAGTGAATGATGGGTAAAAACGGGGAGGAGGATTACACTGTTGTCCTGGTCCAAACTAGAGATGAGAATGGCAGCACAGCTCCAGTGATAGCAAGTGTGTGTCTGACTGAGGTGGGATAAGAAGTGAGATGATGACAGTGAGGATGTGAGCAGAAAACCTTTTATCAGCATCCTAAACTCTGTGCGGTAGGGTGGCGTCTTGGATAGGCGCCTCTTTAGCATTAAGAGAGACACAGTGAAACTGCTAATATAAAAGAAAACAGGTCTGCGTGGAGTAATTTCTTTCTAAAATCCACTCAATCTGTGCTACATTTAAATGCGTGGTGTTATTACAGTATCATAAATACAGGGCGTCGTGGTGTCATAAATACAGTAAGTCTGGGGTATTGCTTGGATGATAAACTGACTGTCTGCCAATGCGCTTCTAGAAATGTAACTAAAAATCCAACAAAAAACAAAGCAAAACAAACAAAAAAGGCCACACTACCAAAAAAATATACCTTCAATTCCAATAAATAAATAAATACTTTAAAATGTCATACAAAATTCTGACATTACCCTTTTTTCCCAACATTTAATGGAAGTTCTGTCTACAAATGTAAGATAATAAATATATTTAGTATTTTTTAGTAACAGGTTTAGGTGGGTTTATTTGGGATATTTCTTATATCTTTAAGCAAAAACTGGATTATAAACAGTAGGAAAGATCTCTGCAGAAACTCTATTTAATACTGCTCATATCACAATGGTTACGACACGATAAAATACTGCAAGTTATCAAAACTGTACAGAAAAACTTACAGGTTTCTCTAAAATACATTTTCACTGTTAGTGTATGAGAAGCGATGCAAGAGAGCTCATCACTGAGCAGCAGCCTGCACTTCTTGCATGGACTGATGACGCAGTAACAGTCATAACCAGTCAAAAAGCTCTCTCGTCACACTGATTGTTCTGCCCTCTGCTGCTCAGTTCTGGAGCAGCGCACTGGTCACTTTGGGTCCCTCCATGTCGCCACACCCCTCTGAAGCTCCTGATGGCTACAAGTCTACATGGAGCTGAAGGCTTCCAGCCTAGGAAGAGAGAAGACGGCATCAGGGCGAGCCAGCCCACATTTCTACTGGACGTCTAAGTGAGTTCCTCCGGCACAGTATGCTCTTCTACTCCAGTTCATAGTTTCAATTTTTTTCTTCTTTTCTTTGTCATGTGTTTTTTAATGTATTTCTTAGATATTCCTCAAGCTAATCTACTTCACGGTTACAGGTGTGAGAGTTGGTGGCACGCCACCAAGCAGTGGGGTGTTTTGGCTGAGTGAGGGCAGTGCCACCCTGGTAGTGTGTTTATGTGTATGTTTTTAGTGTAGAGAGAGAGCCAGGGTTTGGGCCAGGGTTTGGGCCAGCAGGTCAGCGATGGCGGTAATGTCTCATGAGGGGAACGATGCAGGAAGGGGGTCCTGACAGCTTCAGGAAGGGGTGCTGGAGGAGTTCCTGTGCTGTGGCTCGCTGGGAAGGCTCCCTCACCAGCATCAGGTCCAGGAAGGAGCGCAGCACAGATGACACCTGGAGGATATACAGAAATGTATTAACTCATCAGCTCAGCTAGATCTGCTTAAAATATTGCTAAAGAAACAGTACAGCATTAAAATGACCCCTCACATCCACTATATGGACAGAAGCATTGGGACATCTACACATTACGCTTACAGGACCTTTAATGACATCCCACGCTAAATCCATAGGCATTTATTTGGAGTTGGTCCTCCCTTTACAGCTATAACAGCTTCTACTCTTCTGGGAAGGCTTTCCACAAGATTTTGAAGTTTTTCCTGACATTTATGCCCATTCATCCAGACAAAAACTTGCAAAGTCAGACAGTGATGTTGGATGAGAGGGCCTGGACACGGTTGATGTCAGGGCTCTTTGTGAGCCAGTGAAATTCTTCCACACCAAACTCATCCAATGATGTGAACATTACTTTGTGCACTGGGGCACAGGTTGTGCTGGAACAGAAAGGGTCCTAATACTTTTGTCCATATATTGTAAGTTTAGTAACATAGTAATGATGACAATGTCGATCTGGTCATTCATTTTGGTAACATCTTGTCTTTTCATCTAAAACCATCTTGAGGTTAAGATTTAGAGTTTTTTGTGAAATGTCTCAACAACCATTCAGTGAGGCTGTAATAAATTTTGTCCTTGCCAGGATGAATTTTAATAGCTTAACTGTCCGAAACATATACTTTTTAACTAAAACTAATGAAATTCCCATTATCCTCTGCTGAACTTTTTTGAGCTAGTTAAACTAAGACAGTGAACACAGGGTTGCCAATTTGTTCATTTGTACGCACATATGTACATACATACATTCATTTTCTTCCGCTTATCCAATTCCGGTGTATACTTTGTTTAATAAAAGCATACACACACAAAGACCAGTGTTAGGCTACTAATAAGGCTCACAATAAACGTAAACTGGATAACACAAAATGACATAATTTTAAGAGTGATTTGTTGCTTACATCTGTTTGTAGAAGTCTTCCCTCTGAGTTTATTTAATATCTGCAGCTTCATATGGATACTTACACATTCTATATGTCTCTCAAACACAAGAGTTATGGCAATTTAATTAGTTACTGATTAATACTGATTACTGTCAACACAAAGCCAGGATTACTCCATACCGAAGGGTAAAGCACATTTGTATTTTCAATCTATTGTTTACTATTTTTCCAGAAGAAGATTTTTATGGAATGATCTGTTATTAAGCTGTGTATCTTTGAATTTACACCTTAATTCCTGTGTGCTTACTTACTAAGAACTTGCATTCAGATCCCCCTTACCTTGTGGGACTCCTTTAGCCGTGGGGGCAAGTTGTCTCGTATCCTCCTCATGGCCTGCAGAGGGGGCTCATTAAAGTAAGGCGGCTCTCCATCCACCATCTCGATCACCATAATGCCTAAAGACCAGATATCAACCTGGATACAAACAAAAACATTCTGTCTACAGTAGTTCAATTCAGCTCTCAAAAGTGGATATTAATTTACATGCATGTGTCCTCACCTCAGTCCCATAAGGTAATCTTGAGATGACCTCTGGTGCCATCCAGTAGGGCGTGCCCACGAGAGACTTCCTCTTGGGCACCTCTTTGGAAACTTGGGCACAAAAGCCAAAGTCTGATAGCTTGATCTGCAAACACACACATACAGTACGTTCAGGTTCCTCTCTGTTACGCAGGTGTGTGGGCATACAGAAGAGAATATATTAGTTCGGAAGTGCACTGACCCCATGCGATCAAGAGCTTTCACAGAAGACACTAATCTCACATATTAGCAATTAATTATGCTTCAATTAATCATGTCTTATCAACTCGTTAGGAGGCATTAGGCAGGATTTAATTACTAGGGCATGAGTGGTAACTGATGATGATGAGTTTCTGGCACTGGCTGTTGACGAGTGGCAGGACAGGCGCCCATTGAGGTCAGTGAGCGTGTGAGAGAGAGAGAGAGAGACTATGTGTGTTTAGAAATCACCAATGGCAGCAAAAAAGAGGAGCAGCATCAGTTACTCTTATACCTGGGGTATAGTAAATTTACAAGTTTAAGTAGTGACTACTTTGATAACATCCCAAGAGGAGTGTGAATAAATAAAATATGTGCACTTACCCTGCCATCACTGGTGAGGAGAATCGAGTCGCTCTTAATGTCGCGGTGGATGACGCCCTGCGTGTGCAGGTAGGACAGAGCCCTCAGCACCGACAGACATACTGTGGCAATCTGCTCCTCATTCATCCTGTAAGGAGAATGACACACACACACACACACACACACACACAGGTTGGCAAAAATAATTTTATTGACATATGGTTTAGCTTTTTTCTTTTTATGTATACTTTCTAGCCAAAAGAGGCTATATTTAACACACAACTTTGTTGGTAACAAATCTTTTGCTCAAAAGCTACAGAACTGACAAATGTGGCTTCAGACATAGGTGCCATCCTAAAGAGAAAATGGTCTAACAAAAGTGATATAGAGTAGAAATCTAGTTTGAAAATATCCCCCTGTAGCCTGCAGCCACTGTAGCTAAGAGCAGGCAGGAGGGTCCCATATGGAGAGACGGGGCGATGCTATGTGTCTGACTGAGCTCACGCAGAAACTCACAGCTTCACTGAACATTAACATCTCTAGACCCAGCTGGCCAGGCCATGCTGTGTGTGTATGAGTGTGTGCTCTAATCTACGATCATGTACAGGACATGTGCAGAAAGCGACACATTCCCTTTAAACCACAAACTAAGGGATCATGTGTACAGTACATATTCATGCATATATTCACACACTTGCAGTAAGATATTAAATGCTCTCTTAGCCTCTTGTAACACTTCTACACACTTCTCTTCATCATACCACTCAGTCTAAAACATCCCATTTTTAGAGCGGTCACAAACTTTCATTATAAAAAACAACCCATTGGCTACACATACACACACACACACACACACACTATCAAGTATATATAACCACACAAAAACATTTCCCACTGCAGATTGCAGCAGATTTTCTTTTCACACATGTATGCCTTTACAATCACAAGAGATAAATGAGCTTTCTGCTAATGGAAAAACAACTGGCTAACCCAGAATGAATAGGATGGAGATGTGTATGCAAAAATGGATCACCTTTTACATCACATCAACCCCCCATCCCATACACACACACAAACAAATGAACACATATACACAGAGAGCCAAGATCAGTGAAATAGAAAATTGTTTCACAAAGTGAAAAACAACTTTAATGAGCCTGTAAAGGTTGTCAAAGGGATGAGAATTACACATGCACCTACACACAGACAAAGGTGCACACACAAATATGGAGGCATTTATACGCGCGCGCGCGCGCACACACACACACACACACACACACACACACACACACACACACACACACACACACACACACACACACACACACACACTCATGATTGTTTTTATCTCCCCAACAGTACAGAGAGAAAAGCACATGAATCCAGCCGTGTATTAAAATGCTCTAAGGATTACTGCTGTGATGATTGTCTAGTGCTGCAGAGATTTTTGGGGGATAACTGTCCAGTATGATCAATGGCTCCCAAGCAAAATGTACTAAAGCAGAGGGCCTATTTTATAGCCATCAAAGTGCCCTTAACTATTACATTTTCAATACAAAGGTAATGTTCAAACGATTTTCCTCTAGGCAGTGATGCTCAGGAAGGCTCAGAATGCTTTATGGAGCATATACTGCTTCTGTGTCTCTTAATGGGGCTCTCACACTGTAGCTCACACACTGTTCTGAGCTGTGACATTGCCGAAGACTATTAATTGAATTATTTTTTGGGCTTTGCTGTTCAAAAAAAGTTAAAAAAAAAAAAGTTATTTCCCCTTTCATCCCAGTCCTTGAAATGTCTAGACTTGCAATAATTAAACCCTCATACCTGCTTCTTAAGCACCCCTTTGACCAGATGGGTAATTAGTGGCATTTGGTGGTAAAGCAACTGTGCCACACTGGTGCTGGCAGTCGTTTTTCTGGTCCGTTTCAAGAGCTATCCAGGAATGCTCTTTTGTTTAATGACCTTTTCAGTACCACAGGATACTCACTTCTAAAGAAGACCTCATTATTGACCACTGGAAATGTCACAGGCAAGTCTGCTATAACATACATGAGGAGATGTAACGAAAAAAGGTCAAAAAGCAAAAGGCAGTGCAGTAAAACCTGAAGAAGTGTGGCCTGATTCAGTGGTAAGAAAGCTATTTAGACAGAGCTAGGTTGCATGGACTGCTACCACATACAAAGTGCTATGGTGAGTAATGACCCTCGTACAGTGCTTTCTACTGCTGCAGGATGTTAGTGTGTGAATGTTTTTTTTTTTAAATGCATGGCATGTTATAATTGTGACACAAAGAGCTGTTTTCCTCCATAGCCTGTAAGAAATTTTAGTCAAAGCCCAAAGGAAGTCTCTGGCAGTGCAACTTTGACCAATTTTGTTAATTGCAGTGTCACTCATTCAAGTGACTAGATATTTTTGTGCACCAAAGAGTCAGAAATAACAAGAAAATGCATAGAATTCTGCAAAATAAGGTGACAGATTTCACTCAGTTGTACGTGAACCAAACATGAATTTCAGTCGGTACCATAACACTAGCTGCTTGTCCATCAGTTCCCGTGCCATCCACTTGGTTTGACACTTACTGCGACACTTGGCACAGCGCCCTTTGTCGTACTCCAGCAGGTCCAGTGTCCGGCTTCGCCTCTGTCCGCTCTCCCTCAGCCGAGCGGCTTCTTCTTTGGCGTACACCCCAAGCTCCTGGGTGTAGCGCCCATACATCTGGAAACAGAAACGGCGATGCTTTTAGCTTTCAGACACACACATTAAAAAGGAGGTGTATATTTAAAGCAGGAACAAATCAAAACAACAGTTGAGTCAAGACCACTACAATGAAAAGATGATTGCCATTTCAGTCTCAAACCATATGTGGGGTGGTACGGCTCTACTCTGGGACCTTTCCATCCTTCTGTGTACACGCATGGAAAGCTAAAAGAGGGAAAGATTAGCAGCAAAGCATCCTACTGAATACTGCAGTCATTCATGCCATTGATGCAGTGTGAAACAGCATCAAAAGGAGGAGGCAGCGTGGCGGTGGGTTGCCAAGTGGCCTGCAGGTTCTACAGCAATGGTAAGCAGGTTAAAGCAACTTAAATAGTGCGTAGCTGATTCATACGCTGATACGGGCTGCCAGTGAGATCAGCTGACCTTCAGGGGTTTGCAGTGAGCTTGACATTATTGCTTCCATAAACTAAGTCTATACTCAGTAGCTTCATCTTGAGGCATTTTATGTTCTTGTTGGCACTGCACTGCATAAATTGCAAAACTGAACCTGCTTCTCTACATCACCACTTTATTGGCTTTTCCTCCTGTTTGTGTAGGCACGAAGTCAGAGACCGGTCCAAGAATTTTTCAAAGTCTGTGTGTCTGCAAAGGAGGCGTTCGGGTACAGTGTTAAATGTAGGTCACCTGCTTTTAAGAACTCCTCGGAACTCCAAATGCAATGACTGTATTTAAACATGAGAAAAGGAGAAAAACAAACCTGACCCTTGTGGTTGCCTGGAGTTACTGGTTGCTTAAACACTTTGTGTAGACATGACAGATATGCCACCCTGATATTTCTACTCTATGCTCTCAGTGCATAATGTGCAGCTTGGAGTTTTTGAGTGGATGCTGCACTCAGCAGCCCTGACTATGCCTCTTCCATTAAAGGGTCATTCTACCACTGTACCATTCAAATACTGCTATCTATTGGCATCTTTGGGTGGAGAAGATCAGATATTAACTAGGGGGTAAATATAACTTGAGTTAATCTTTTAAGATTGAGTTCATAAAGAAGAGATTTTGAAACTTTACCCTGCAGACTTATGACTTTTTTCCATATTGGTTCATTCTGTCTGTGTGCTTCCTTGCTTTCCCCCCTTTTCACAAGTTTGTGTTTTTGAAAAACAGCCTGATTCACAATCTCAGCAATAAACTCATTTACTCTGCCTTCTGTGACCTCAGCACAGGAACCTCCTATCTTAGGTTCAAAAACTGTGCTGCACACCAATATACACATACAAAAAGAAGTCAAGTCAGCAGTACAAGAGACAGGAAGTATCAAGTTTTGTATGCTGCTCAGATGCCAGCTTCCCCTCCCATAATGAACTTGGGTGGTGGACAGGAACGGGGGCACCGATGATGATTTCCTCATGGCCACCCATCCCACAGCAGCGAGGTTTTTAAAACCGCCTCAAAAAGGAAGCAAAGCCATCCAGGCTGATTTTACCAGTATGAGAGCTGCTTACAAGCAAAAGTTTTGTTTTTGTTTTAGTAAAAGTAACATGATTAACACTGAAGGAGCTTTGAATTTTAATTTAATTTGTTCCCAAACACTTCAGGCAAAACATGCAATTTCAATCAGTCCTGCAAAACCAGGATCATAAAAAGGTAAAAAAAACCACTGTGATTATCTTTATACTTGGTTTGTAGTCGGCAGAATTGATCCTCTGAGAACCACAACCACTTTATAAAATCTATCCAACAGTTGGACTCAAAAATTGGTACAGCTCCAATATGAAATATACTCAGCTGTTACTTCATTAGTTACCCCTTGTTAGTACTGGGTTGGATCCCCCTTTGCCTTCAGAACTGCCTTCGTTCTTCATGGCATACATTCAACAAGGTGCTGGAAACCTTCCTCAGAGATTTTGCCAGCTGCACATCCAGATGCAACTCTCCCATTCCAACACATCCCAAAAAGTGCACCTGAGATCTGGTGACAATGTAGGTCATTTGAGTACAGTGAACTCATTGTCATCTTCAAGAAACCAGTTTGAGATGATCTGAGAGTTGTGAAATGTTGCATTATTCTGCTGGAAGCAGCCATCAGAAGATGGGTCCACTGTGATCAGAAAAGGATGGACATGGTCAACAATAGTCAAGTAGTATGCTCACTTGGTATTAAGGGGTCCAAAATGTGCCAAGAGTTCATCTTCCAAACCTTTAAACCATCACCACGAGCAGTCTGAACCACTTATAAAAGGCAGGATGGATCCGTTTTGCCAAATTCAGACCCTACTATCTGAATGTTGCAGCAAAAATTGATATTAAAACATTAAAAAAAGACATCAAATCAGGTAGCAATCATCTTCTCAACCTTCTGTTGTCCAATTTCAGTGAGCTTGTGGTAATTACAGCCTCAGAGTACTGTTTTTAGCTGACAGAAGTGAAACCCAGAGTGGTCTTCTGCTGCTGTAGCTCATCTGCTTCCATGTTTGTACTCAAAGATGCTCTTCTGCTTAGCTCAGTTGAAATGAGTGCCGTTTGAGTTTTTTGCCTTCCCATCAATCTGGTCATTCTCCTCTGAACTCTGGTGACAAGGCATTTTAGCCCAGAGAACTGTCACTCATTGGATATTTTTCCTCTTTTTCGGACCATTCGCTGTAAACCCTAGAGATGGTTGTGTGTGAGAAAATCCCAGAAGATCAGCTCTTTCTGAAATAATCAGACCAGCCCATCTAGCACGAACGACCAAGCCACAGTCAGTTGAGACACATTCCTTCCCCATTCTGATGCTCGGTCTGAACTTCAGGAGGTTGCTTTGACCAGGTCTACATACTTAAATCCCCTGAGTTGCTATCATGTGACTGGCTAATTAGCTATTTGTGTTAATGAGCATTTACCTAATGAAGTGGCCAGTGAGTCTATACAGCAAGTGGTATAAATATTTTGACTTTCTGTAAAGTGCCCTTCTGTTGTGTGTATGGAAACGGTCAGACAACAGATAAAATTACGATGAGCATAGACTTCAACTACCATCAGCGTTACATTGAAAATACTGGCTGGCATGACCTTGAGAAAACGTTTCACAGCACTTCCCTTTTTAACTCCCCGACTGGGGATATGGTTGTGTTTGCACAGAGAAGCAAGAGGTGCATTGCTAGCTTTATTTGTTGTCTAAATCAAATGTACAGTGATTGATTTCCATGTATGTCAGGATAAAATGAACACAGGAAGGAAGGTTAAAAATTCTTGGAAGGTGGCCCCCATTGCCTGATGAAAGAAAGTGTTTTGATAACATACAAACCAGCAGAGCACACACACACACACACACACGGCTGAAGAGTGGCACTTTGTATACACTATCTGCCAAGCACAATAACAGCATTCCTGCCAGCTAATTTTAGCCACATGCACACCTTCACATCCTCTGTTTTTATGAACCATAAATCCATAAATACAGTTGACCAGTCTGAGCAGGCTGCCTGAGGAGCAGTACAGAATCTCAAATTGCAGCCAGCTTCTAGTTACCTGGCCAAAACAGGAGATCAAAGACACAAATGAAGGTAATTCAGTTCATAAAAACAATAAGTCTGAGTCACACTTGTTGTTGGTTTTGGTGACACTGTGTCTCTTGTTACATGCACTTTGAGGGAAAGGTTGACAACAGCATTTTCCCAGCACACCAAGAACATCTTGTGCAAGTCCTGTCCATATCAAGCTTGCTTGGTATTTGTAAAGCCACATCGGCCGGGTCACCAAGGTCAAAGAAATTCCAGGAGTCTCAGTCACAAGTGTGAAAAATATCGGTGGCAATAGTGTCTTAGTTAAATAGATCAGGTATTGGCTAGACGTGGCTGATCTACAGTAAACGCTGTTTTTAATGCCATTACAAAACTGTCTAGAATGAATTTTTTTTAAAGAAATTGCACAAGCTTGTCAACAACATTACTGCAAAAATGTCTGCTTAAGGCCTCAAGAGGCAGACAAATTGCTTGCATATTAGGGGTACTGTCTTGCCAACAGAACATAACATAACTGAGAAACAAATGATCTTTATGCAGAAATCAGAAAGGAGTGCAGGGCGCTACTCCTACATCCAACTACTTCTGCTGTTTCTCCGATACCATTAGATACACAGCTGACTGTACTTCTAGGGAGAGACCGAAACTGCATGTATTTATAATAGTTTTTATGATCACTGTCCATCCTCCAAACGCTTCCATGTTGTGGTACTTGGTGGGTTTTTAAAAAGCAAATATACGAAGTGAAAACTGAATACAGAAAATTAGAGCAGTGTGTGTTTATTCCAAATTCAGGCAAGTGACAATCTGACTTTCAGGAGGTGTCAATAAGAAGGCTGCCAAATGCCAGGCACTCCAGTTTGGTGATAAATGAAATATGCTAACTGCCCGCCAGTTAGAAAATTGCTGGATGCATTTGCATGTGTGCGCAGTGCAAAAAGTATTGCCTCTATAGAAACATACCACTGAACTCACAGGACTAGCCAACACTATATGAACAAAAGTACTGGGTCACATTACACCTACAGAAGCTTTTATGGCACCCCATTCTAAATCCACAGGCATAACATGGAGTAAATTTGCAGCAATAAACAGCTTCCACTCTTCTAAGAAGGCTTGCTACAAGATTTTGGAGGGTGGTGGTGGTTTTTTTTTTTTTGCCTGTTCATCCAGAAGAACATTGTGAGGGCAGACACTGACTGTACGAGAGGGCCAGGCTAGAAATCCATTCTAGTTCGTCCCGTCAAGCTATGGGATTGAGGTCAGGGCTCTGTGCAGGCCAGTCAAGTTCTTCCACACCAAAATCATCATACCATGCTTTTATAGACCTTTCTTTGTGCACTGGGGCATGTATACAGCTGCTCAGCCATGGAGCCATGAAGCTCTTCACATAGCTTTTGAGCCGATACTTAATGCCAGAGGAGGTTTGGAATGCTGCAGTTATTGAGTCAGCAGCGCATTGATACATTTTATGCACTGTGCGGAATATCTAGGATTGAAGAAATTTCACAAACTGACTTATTGCAGTGGTGACATCCTATTATAGTAAACATGCTTGAATGCAGTGAGCCCTTTAGAACGACCCATTCTTTTACAAAAGTGTGTAAAGGCAGGCTGTATGGCTAGCTGCTTGATTTTATACACCTTTGGCAATGGGACTGAATGAAATATCTGAATTCAGTGATTAAGAGCTTGCCCAATACTTTAGTCTATATTGTGTATCTATTTATCAAATCGACACATCTTTTAGGTACATACCTTGAAGATATCTTAACATAACTGAAGTGATTTGGTTTGTTGCTGGCTAACCAATTTGCCTCCAGTGTTCCTTATACACGTCTCATAAAAATAACATAAGACACATTTCACCAACACCACAGTACAGGTGCTCCTTCAGTGAGGAGCACCCCAGCTGCCTAATAGCCTTATTGACCTACTGATGCTTAAAATGGGTGGCTTAAGTAAACAAGAAATGCAAAACAAACTCAAAGGGAGAGCTCATCAGGAAAGAATGTCAGATTACCACTGTTGCATTAATATATTTTCAAGTAGCCATCACAATTTTATCCATCACTATTGTTTTTAGTCAAGATTTTCCTAACTTCTGAGCTCTAGAAGATGTATATGCATTAATGACAACCTAACCAATACTCTTATTATGAAAGTTTAGTCACTGCAAACCAACCAGCCCTGGCCTTGTGTTTCCCTACCTGCAGGCTAGCTGTTGTGAGGTGGTCCAGGAATTACCTTATCTCATCGGACACCAAAAAAGTTAGGAAAGGTTGCAGACTGGAAACCCAAAAAAATAGCTGAAAGATGCCAAAAACGCAGAGCTGAGATGGGCTGCAGAGCTTGTTCAGCTCTAGAGATCTCCAGCAAGCTTGAAACTGTAGACAAATAAAGTGGTTGATGTGCTAATATAACAAGGATCATGCTCATCTACTGCTGTCAAAAACAGTGGAGTTATAGTCCATGGGGATAAGACCCTTAGATAGATGGCTCATTTTATTAATCATTATGTATCTATCACAAATATTAGAATTTTATTTAATAATTTATTAAAGGTTGGGCGTTTCACCCTTTAATGACACACAAATGCACCCCTGTTTGCCGACATTTCTCTGGGAAACACTAGCAGACCACAGCAGAATGAGACAAAACCTTCTTTTAAAAAGACCAGATGACCAGAATCAAAAAGCTTTGAAAACATTTAAAAGGTTTCTTGATGAATCTGTGGTCCTAAAATGTGGATCTGGCTCGAATTGAAAACCACATCTTAATAGCAGACTCTTCTTGGTAGAAAGGATTAATAGACTGACAAGCCTGGAAATACCTCGCCGGGTCCATGTTAAAGTCCAATATGGAAGGGAGGATAGGAATGAACTCAGTGGGAAACACAGGAAAAAAAAAAAAAAATCAAGAAGGGAAACATTTGGGGAGCGATTTGGGGTTTCTGACATCAAATCCCAACCGCTGTTCAACCCAAGATGCCATTCTGCATGGCATTCTCAGCCACATTCATGATCGCCAACCCTAAGTTTTAATTAAGTAAGGCTTCAAACGCAACGGAAACTCAAAAGACCCGAAAACAGGAGGGCAGAAATAGACCTACTCAGATGCACCCCTTGAAACTTGCATCTGACCAAAGAAAGAAAACAAACAGACCCATCCAGAACAAAGGCATTACTGGTTGAAAGCCTATCATTATGCCGAGCATAGTCAGAGACGGGCATTTGGCTGAGCCTGCCTGGCTGGGTTAATTGATCCCAGATGAACGGGTTGTCCCGGACTCATTGTCCTGGCCACAAGGGCAAGAGAGAGGGCACGGATGAGAAATAATTCCAGCATCGATATTAAGGGCATTAGAGGCTGGGAAGATGCAGAGAAGCAAGTTCCTTTCAAAAGCATCTTTTGTAACAACAACAACATGAAACCAAACAAGAAATCTATTTTGCATGGTTTAAATAAAGTTCAAAAGACTAAAATGACAAAAAAAGCAATTAATAAGTGACCAGGGATGAAAGAAAGAAAACATAAATGTGCCTCTAGGGTCAAGTCATCCAGGGTCAAGACTTGTTAGTGACACTTAAAACAGATGAGGGGAGAAATGGAGAGGAGCGCTCTCTTCCTCAAGAAAGTGTTTCTTTTGTTTTAAGATGGTATTTGAAGAATTCAGGCAAGGTGCTTTACTTAACATGGACAGGGTACATTAATACAATAGCCCTAATTTTCTTTTAAATTTCAGTGTTGGCTAGAGTAGACCAATATTTAGAATGTGAAACAAACTTGTTTTCAACTTTACTAGCATGCAGCTCTAAAAATCATATCGTTGTCAATAGACGGGGTAGTGTGATACAGCTATCAGTGATTTAGGACATTTCAGGTGAAATCTGGAATCTGTTTATGGCTCTAAGAGCAGAATAGAAACAACAAAGATGAGCAATAAGACAGGAAGTCATGGTTTATTGATACTGTTATAAAGTCTAGAGAAGGAAAACAAGTCAAGGTAAAAAGGGCACAAAAGTAGGTCAAGACAAAGTCCTGACTGACAAACAGCCAATCAAGGAGGTTTGCTGGTCTCACACCTTCCCCTCATTTCATCAAATGAATGTTAATGAGTGAACTGGCCAAGCTGGAGTTTAAGCAGCCAAAGGATCGTGGTTACTGTCACACACCCTATTCCCTTGCTTGGTGTTTTGTGTTTAAGGCCTTGCAGCTGGACTATCAGTATTTATATTTTTCTGTTTACATTTAGACTTGTGTAAACAAGCGTACAGACAGAAATGTCCTCACAAAAAAATAAAAAATTAAGATTTAAGAATGATTTTTGATGAATTATCCAGCTGGGATGGTTTGAAAATGTTCAGTGGAGGGATTGGACAAAGAAGACTGAAGACTGAGGAAAAGGGGAAGACTACAGAGGTGGTTCGTGGATGTAATGAAGGAGGACATGCAGAGGGTTGGTGTGAGGGAGGAGGATGCAAGAGAACGGATGAAATACAGGCAGATGTGCCGCTGTGGCGACCCTCACAGGGCCAGCCGGAAGAAGAAGAAGGAGCCGGTTAGCCAGCTGGGAGATGGTGTTATCAACCAAATACTGAAGTTGCTTTACAGCACATCAGACAAACTGCTAAAAAAGGCTTACGTACCATTTTGTTAAAGGCGAAAAATCAGCGAGAATCATCGCCAACTTCCAATTCCTATCAATGCAGCCTTTTAATTGCGCTCTGCAGGTTAAAGTGAACTCAATGCACTCATGTCCACGTATACATTTTTATCCTCAGAGTCTGCTGGAGTAGCTTCATCTGATTCTCAGTTAATTCCAAAGTATTTCATACTGGGCTTTGGTGCAGCTTCTCAGTTTGTCCAATAAACAACTAGTGACTGGCTAACCTAACTTGTCAGTTGTCCAGACTGAACATAGAATGGTTGGCTCACTTTGTAACCATCTTTGAACACATTTTGCTCTCCTGTGTCTCATTCTGAGGCAGTAAACACAGCTTGTAATGGTGTTTACAGACCAAACAAAAAGTTCTCTCAATGTGCAATTACCAAGTCTATCCAAAGGTGAAAATTCCAGCTAGGTGACACTATAACAGCTGAACTTTGACCCACACGAGTTGAAAATATTTAAATTCCAAAAAAAAAACAAATTTGCTTGGCACTCTGTCAAGCAAGCCTGCCATCTGAGATTTGCCAATAATCTGTCGGACAAT
Source organism: Etroplus canarensis (assembly GCA_015106775.1). Lineage (NCBI taxonomy): Eukaryota > Metazoa > Chordata > Actinopteri > Cichliformes > Cichlidae > Etroplus > Etroplus canarensis. The sequence goes on from VUQH01040805.1 coordinate 31,355, forward strand.
CAGAAATGAAAGATAAGCTTATGGCCACTACTGGTCAGCAGCTGAAGCTGTATGATTCAACTTTGCTTTTATAGAGACAGAAAAAAAAGTAAAATTATAGGATTACTTAGTAAGTTCTGAAAGTGTGTAATTTAATTCTGGTCATTAGATGTCACTGGAGTGCTATTGGAAGCTTAACTTGCTAACAGCACAATCAACTTTTTGCGGGTTTGCTGAAAAAACAGGGGTAAATGTTATGAAATGCCTAGGACTGGGCCAGAATACCTTCATCTTAAATCTGCCCCTGTGTGGCCTTGAGATTTGACCCCAAAATCTCAGAAACATTATCAGATCTTCTGATAACCACACGAAGTTAGGAAAAGATCCAGCAAAATAGTCAGCTCCTGTAGTAGTAAATTTTGAAATATGGATAGATACACGGTCAGACAGAGGCAGGGACTTCAAAGGTTTTCAGTTCCTCTACCCACTGTAGTGACAGACTATACAAAGCATGGCTAGGATCCAGAATCCCATGAAGCTCATATGATAAGAGAATGTCAGTAATGACTGTGTGACCTTGACATTTAAGTTCACACTCTCATGAATGTTATCAGATCTTCTATTCACTGCAGGTATCAACCACAAAGTTTGGTAAAGAGCCAGCAAACAAATCAGCTCCTGTAGTGGCAACAACAAACCCAGCTAACCTGGAAACAAAATGCCTCTGCAGTACAGGCATAATAATGAATGTTGATAGGCTATAAAGCACTACATGTGACTAGTGGTGGGGGAAAAAAAAACAAAAGATACAGTATCGCATCACAACTGACCTAACAAAAAAAACCCCAAAAAAATTACCTATTATAAAAACTGCTAATAAAAATGTGATACATTAGTACTAATTTTTTTTTTTAAACCCCACAAAGGGCAACAAATTAATCTACATCGGTAATTTGGCAGAGGTTTTACGCCAGATGCCTTTTCTGACGACCCCTCCATGGAAAGAGGGACTTGTGTCCCCATCTGGAATCAAACCAGTGACCGGTCGCTTGTAAGGCAAATGTCTAAACCACTACACTACAGGGACACGTTTTAGAACTAGTATGTAATTATGTATATTTTCCAACTCTTCCGTTGCTGAAGGGGCTGCATAACTTTTGCTGTACAAGCTTCACACTGCAAAATACATGTGAAGTACAGCATACCACACGTTTGCATTCATTTAAGTTTTGTCATTATGACAGGTTTCAGTTACAATGTTGGTTGTCAGTCTGTTTGAAAATCCTGTTTTAAAGGAATAAAAATGACAGAAGTAAAAGAAACAGACTGAGAACTTTGTCAGTAGGTTTTATTTAATAAGATAAAGTTTACCTTTGCAATTAAATAAAAGGTGGTTAAGTTGAAATACGTCGCAGTATCTTTTGTTGCAAAACTCAGCATATCGCAAAATGTAAAAAGATTAAAAAAATTTTTTTTAAATGACAATCATAATGTATCAAGTTAAATAAAATGATAATGCATCACGGGGTCTCTGGTGATTCCCACCTCTTTACATGACTCTCCAGTGCCACTCAGATCCTGCCATGGATGCCATACGTCCACCAGATGCCTTCATCTCAAGTCCACAAATACAGCAATGGAAACAAGTTTGATACACCAAATAAATTGAGTTGGTTTTCAAAAATTCTATGAATGCTTTTTATTTCTCAGTACGACAAGCACACAAAAGGAAAATATAAATCCATATTAGGAAAGTCAACTTCCAATTACAATAATGTATGCCCAGATGTAGTTTCATGGTTAGCTTAGATTTCCCATGAAAAATCTTCTGTTGTCACTTTCATAGGGATAAAGTCCCATTTTCAAGTACAAAGATGATACCGAGCCACTGAGAACTGACAGAAAAGACAGGAAGCTGTGTGCTTGTGCGTGTGCGTTTGCCTTCTTGTGTGGCATTGCGTGTGGTTCGATGCCAGTTACACATAAGTTAGCTCCAGCATAGTGGGAGCCCCAAATGAGGGAAACAGAGTTGATAATATACAGAAAGAAGATGGGAGAGCTGAAAGCACACACACACACACACACACACACTGTCAGGAAGCTCATTAGCTGAAGTGAGTATTGGTGTGCTGGGCTCAAACGATGAGGGCTCCTGGTCATTTGGGGTTGCCTGTTTGGATTGCAGCCAGGTGTGTGTGTGTGTGTGTGTGTGTGTTCTGACAACTATGGGAAGTGTCAGAGTGGTGCAGTAAAAATCAGACACGTTGACGTTCTCGCTTGTCAGTCAGTCTTCCTTTTAAAAACATTCATCCTTATAATAACAGGTAGAGGAGGCAGTTACACACACACACACACACACACACACACACACACACACACACACACACACACACCTTTTCCTGCTGTTTTTTGAATGTGTGCGAGCGCAAGTGTGTTAGCACACTTGTGTGGGCAGGAAGGAAGGAAGACGAGAATTTAAAAGAATCATTGCCAAATCAATGTGAAGGAAGGACTGTGTTAGAGGACTGGAGGAGGAAAGGGTGCAGAGTGAGACTGTGTAGGACAGGAGAAGGAGATGGTTGAAAGATTCTTCACCCTAACGAGGAGAAAACTGTGCTTGGAGACACTGCGTCCTTTTGAGATTTTAATGTTCACAGAATGCTACTGAGCACAGCAGCACCTTTGTCTGATTTTCAATGGCTGGCTGACTTTCATTTCAAATGTGGCGCCATTTGGCAGGAGTTCTCGTTTTACACCTAAACTTTGTAATGTTACTGTCAGCCACACACTCACAGATCTCTTTAGCTCAAAAAATAAAATGATTTTTATTGATGGCATTGGGTAGTACTGCACAAATATGAGTGAGACCCAAAACCAAAGATGACTGCAACAGTCTAAAAGGCCCGTGTGGAGCGCCTTCCAAACAAAAAAACAAAAACGAGGTCCAGGGCGAACTGTGCCAGGTGAAGCTAGCAGGTCCCGAATCTGCCACATCTATGCGCAGTCATGTGGGAGTAATTTAGGGTGGGGTGGAGATTAAAGAATAACTATAGTTTACTGGAAATGCCAATTTCCAGCAGAGAGGACCACATACTATTTGCAAACCGATTGCTTCTGGGTTTTTCTTAGTAAAAGAAACAGGTGAATACTAAGGGGTTAAGTTTGGACCTAGACCTACCAATAGCCATAGATTTAAGTTTTACTTTTCAAAATCTATTTGACTGATGACTTGACTTTGTTCTTTAAGCCATGTAAGACTTTTGTCACCTTAAGGTACCAAGTGAGTGTAAGATTTCAGTAAACAACTATGTAAAATACATTTTATAGACTGGGTTAAAGATCAGGTTTGATCTATGCAGACTAACGTAATCACAGGCACATGATGGCCTGATGTAATCCTTTGCCATCTGTTTTTATGCTTTGTCCTATTTGGCAGCTGGAAGCCACACATCGTAAAAACAACTGCCAGAATTCAACTAGATTTCTTATTCACTGGCATCCATGCTTGTAAATCTGAACCTCTACCAAAGTCATCCCACTGCTTTGGAGTCATGATCATAGATGATATTAAGATTCTCTCATGTGGGTCATCTTTCATCCTGCCGAGTAAAAAAACCACACAGCGTAAACCACAGAGCAACCTTACCATTGACATTTCTGTCAGTTAGTCCAAGGTGGTGGTGTTATTTCTTTGCAACTTCAAAGCCTTACATCTGTGCTTAAGCCAAAGGAGTCAATGTGACTGTCACAATTTCTGTCTGCTGTTGGGATTAATCAAAAAGTTAGACTGATTTACATTAACGTTTTAGCAGAGTGGGCTTGGCTCAACTTGGAAATGATCAACTTTTAAAGTTGGTCCAGATCTGGATCTAGAAATATTCTGAGCACAGCATTTCAGTTAGTTTGAGGTCTGGGCTTTGAGTGGGTCATTGCAAAACTTTGACTCTTTCATTTTTTCGGCTAGTCATTCTGTTGCAGATTTGCTAGCGTGCTTGGGGTCGTTGTCCTGTTTCATGAACTAATTTCAGCCAAGCTTTAGCTGTCCGACAGGTGGCTGACATTAGAATACTTTGGTATACAGAGGAGTTCATGAATCAATGCCTAGAAGGTGCCCAGGTCCTGTGGCTGAAAAAACAAGACTAAATCCTCACCTCCCTACCACTGTGCTTGACAAATGATATAAGAGGTTTGTGCTGATATGCAGCATTTGGCCATATTGCACAGCACCAAGCTTATCAAAAACCAAACATCTCCATTCTGGTCTCATCCATCCAAAGGACAATGTTCCATAAATCCATCCAAAGGTCAATGTTCCATAAATCCGTCCAAAGGACAATGTTCGACAAATCTTATGATTTGTTCAAGTTATGCAGCTTTACAAACCTAAGCTAAGCTGCAGTGTTCTTACCTATTTCTTTTTCTTTTTTTTTTTAAAGAAACAGGTTTTTTCCTGGCAACTCTTCCAAAACACCCCATACTTGTTCAGTCTTTTTCTAATTGGATTGTCAACTTTGATATTTAACAGGTCTGTACAGTCTGAGATGTAGCTCTTGGGGTTGTTGCAATTTCTCAAAGTATTACAGTTGGACTTTGGGGCAAATTTGCTGGGATGTTCACTTCTGGGAAGATTGTGGAATTGTGTTCTCTCTCTCTCCCACACACACACACACACACACACACACACACACACACACACACACAAATCTTCTGTTTTTATAGAGGTGCTCACACTGGCTAATGATTAATCAATCAAGCCTCCTACCCTGTTAATTCAAATGTAAGCAGTAAAAGTGTACTTACTTTTTCACATGACCACATAAAGTGCTGTAAAAACCAGTTTCACATGACTGCATCTACTCGAAGACAAATAAAACTAGGAGCCATCATCTTGATGGTGAAGAAAATTCAAAAATGATTCCCAATCCAGATATACTCAAGTCTTACATTCTGGGCAGAAAATTTTCACCTTCAATGGATTCTTTGACTGCCCTTATCTTCATTCTCATGGCTCAAGTGATATTATGAAGTAATAATACATCAAAAGCTCACTCTAGAGCTACAAAATCTTTAGGCAGGTCTGTGAAGAGACTTCCCATTCAAATATTTCCTTCCATTTTGCTACTTGTCTATAAAAGTGAGTGTTTTTACAACTAAACTGGCTCAAGAGCAATCTTGAGTGTATTTCTTCAAAGTCTGACAAATACAGGCTCCACAACCAGCAGGATTGTACTTGTAAAAGTGAATCAAAGCGGACAACATCAGAGGAGTTGGAATAAAAAGGATTTACAGTACATAATGGTTTCCCTATCCTCCTGTGAGGACTCCAGGGGGCTACGAGGGAGTCTTGCGTGCTTGTGCCAAGCTGCCATGCCAACCCTCTGGGCCTCTCATACTGACCCAGAGCTGGACAAACAGACGGAAGAAAGGAGGGAAGGATGGACGGACAGATGATGGGAAAAAAAGAGGCAGGAAAAGCTACAGGAGGTGTTTGAGAAAAGCAGCATGCAGTGATGGACACAATGCAAAGAAAGGTAAAAGAAAGAGGCAGGGGGAAAAAAGAATAGGTTAATATATGTGTGGAAGGGGGCGTTAGAAAGTTTGGCAGTGTATACAGAATCCATCCTACAGTGTGAGCTGAATTTAGATTTCAAACTGTGCATTCGGGCAGGAGGGACGAGGCAGGAAGAATGAAAGAGTGCAGCTGTGAACACTGGAGGAATGGCCAGTGATTAACGATCAGGGTGTCACACCTGTCTTATGTTAAAGCACAGAACTGCAGTCAATCTACAAAACGTGTTCAATGAGGGGCTTCCATATTTATCCAGTAGTTAAATGATTTCTGCTCCAGCTTGTGCAATATACGGTTTAATTACGTTCTGGAGTTTCAGTCAAATGAATGAGATTATTCAGCCCAATAAGCTGGAATCTCCCAGAGGATAACACACACACACACACACACTTTTCTATACCAATTGCATGTAGACAGATGAGCACTAACGTCGTGCTACAGAGACAGTATGAATCCTCCTCTCTCTGTCTGTCCATTTCTGCCTCATTCACTCGTTCCAGTAATCAGTTCCAACGGCAGGCTGGCAGCTGCACATTGGTATTAGCACCACGTCTTAACCACCACCACAAGAAACGCCCCAGACACTGCAAAGCACTGACATTCACCTGTGGACTGTGTGTGCATGAGAGAGCGAGAAGGTGTGTATGCAGCACTTGCACGCTCCTGTTGCCTCATTAGGAAAACCCATATTTACTTGGGCACATTCAGCGCTGCTGGCAAACTGCACACCTGCCCCTTCCAAATACTTCACTTTCATCACTCTGTCATCCCTTCCAAGGTTTAAAGCCACCTGTGGTTCTTAAGACAAGTGTTGATACAATTTTTTTCTTTCCCCAAACTGCATTCATTCAATTACCTCAACTAACACTGCATACATTTAAAGCTACACTAATTACTTTTTTCCTAAATCAGTGGTTTGTTAGCTCATAATAGGCCCACAAAGAATTATCACCCCGCATTTTGGTGCCTTTACTGTTTCTGTCCACTCATTGCTTTCAGCATAGTTTCCAACTCATTAATGCTCTACACAAACACCAGTTAGAGACTGGAGTACATAACTGTATCTGCCCAAAGGCAAGATGAGTAAATAACCAGAGAAGGAGCTTAAAGGCAGTAAGAACTCCCAAAACAGCAGCCTGACCGGGCTGCAGGTAGGAAAACACACTGATGATGGCCAGCGGCGGCTGCTCATCAGTAGCTAAAATTTAAAAGAAGCTGTCCATTAGTAAAGCTATTGTGAATGCTGAGTGTTAAGGTTGGAGCGGCTGTGGCTCAGGAGGTGCAGCAGGTTGTCTTCTAAACAGAAGGTTGGTGGTTTGATCCCTGGCTCCTCCAGCCTACATGCTAAAGTGTCTTTGGGCAATGGATGCTCCCAGTGCATCCATCGCTGTGTGTTTAATGGCACAGAACAAAGCGCTGTATGTTTTTTGATCTGTTACTTGGAAACCAGGATAAAACTGAACCGGCTCTAAAGTCAATATTTGACATAAAAATTGCTATTCTTCAACACAGCCTGAATTATCTTAGGCAAGTTTTTTGTCATTTCTTTAATCATTCTTCTTTCAGCTGCTCCCGTTAGGGGTCGCCACAGCAGATCATCTGCTTCCATCAGCCTAGCCCTTGCATCCTCTTCCCCTCACACCAACCCTCTGCATGTCATCCTTCACTACATCCATGAACCGTCTTTGTGGTCTTCCCCTTTTCCGCCTACCTGGCAGCTTCATCTTCAACATCCTTTTGTCCAATATATCCACTATCCCTCCTCTGAACATGTCCAAACCATCTCAGCCTTGCCTCTCTGACTTTGTCTCCAAACTTCTCAACATGAGCTGTCCCTCTGATGTACTCATTCCTAATCCTGTCCATCCTGGTCACTCCCAGGGAAAATCTCAACATCTTCAGTTCTGCCACCTCCAGCTCTGCCTCCTGTCTTTTTGTCAGTGCCACC
>VUQH01040807.1:0-24782 GCA_015106775.1 Etroplus canarensis
CAAGATGACAATGCCAGGATTCATCGGGCTCAAACTGTGAAAGAGTGGTTCAGGGAGCATCAGACATCATTTTCACACATGGATTGGCCACCACAGAGTCCAGACCTTAACCCCATTGAGAATCTTTGGGATGTGCTGGAGAAGGCTTTGCGCAGCGGTCAGACTCTACCATCATCAGTGCAAGATCTTGGTGAAAAATTAATGCAACACCGAATGGAAATAAATCTTGTGACATTGCAGAAGCTTATTGAAACAATGCCACAGTGAATGCGTGCCGTAATCAAAGCTAAAGGCGGTCCAACGAAATATTAGTGTGTGTGACCTTTTTTTTGGTGGCGACTTTTTTTTTTGGCCGGGCAGTGTATTAATCATGAGGAACTTTATCACGCAACAAGATAATGGTTCAAAACACACTACTACCACAAGGAAGTACTTCATCGGGGGAAAAAAAAAATGATCTTAATCTAGTTGAACACGCATTTCCCCTCCTGAAGAAAAGACTGAAGGTAGAACCCCCACAAACTGAACAACTAAAGGATGCTGTGGTAAAAGCCTGGAAGTGCATAACCAATAACAAAACAAGAAATTCAATAGTTAAGCTGACTTGAAATACTGGGTGGTCTGAAAAAAAAAATGGGTTATGTTCTTTGCCGTTTATACATCTATCTATCTATGTACACATAAAATGTATATATATATATATATATATATATATATATATATATATATACACACACACACACACACATACACACACACACACACGCACACGTCCAAAATAAATGTTCAACTCTGATCTTCCCTCTCATATTCATCGTTTTATCTCACACAAATGAACTGGCCTTGCTGTTCCAGTACTTCTGGAGGGGGCTGTAGACTAATTATAGTATTGCAATAATGTTTCTAATAAGCACAATGCACAATATGGAATAACCGCAGGTGATTGTGGTGAACAAACAATAAAAACATCACTGATTGCAAATATTTCAAAGTAGAGTATCTGTACAAAACATTTATTTGAAACTGACATAAAAACAGCTTTGATGAATTTTCATCTTTGAAATCTGAAATCCATGACAAGCAAACAATAACTAAGGAGACATGGCTTATTGGTAACAATGAACAGAAAGATTTTTTTTACACAAGTAAAAGGTAAAGTGAACAGCTTAGAACTTATAATGAAATACGTAAAAAACAGAAATATTACAAAAACATGATCTGCCAGAGTAAACAAAACATGCACGGAAGCCTATTCACTGCTATACAACACCAGGAAAGGCTGAGAATAATTAAAAAAGAATCAGTTGAAAAGCTGGATGCAAATGGAGAATGAAAAGGGCGTATAGGGTCCCCAGAAATTGATGCAGGCTGTATTTTCATTGTCTGTCAGTAGATGGCAGTGCCAGCACTGTAGCATCACTCTTTAGCAACAATATATAACTCTTTAACTCTTCTTTATACATCAGAAACTGCAGAAAAATGGGCAAAAAAAATCTAGTTAAAATAGTTTTTCTTATCCTAAATAATGTCATACCTCACTATATTCATTTTAGTTTGTTAATACAGCTGCATATATACACACATTTATATTTATATATAATTTGTGAGTCTTCTATGCTCTCTGGGTATATAAATGAGATAGAATTGGGGACATAAATCTGAGCTTCTTTTTAAATCCAGAAAAAGTTTCCTTCATCTTTTCTGAGTCTAATCAAGACAAAACAATCCGTACCTGCACCCCATGTCACTTCTGACATGTAGGGAAGGACTAGTTGGTCAGCTGACTCGTTAGAAAGTCTGATTTGAAAAGGCACATTCTCCGTTAGGCATCATGGAAGCTTTACCACTGTACCCAATGTGGTCTCAGTGGAAACTCAGTGAAGAAATGGCACTCAAATCGCTGACACACCCACAACGTGGACCTAAGTGCTGCACTAAACCCAGTGCTGCAAGCAGGAAGAGAATCTAACAAAACACTACGCGGTGAAACTACAACTTGAAACATTTGATTTCAGTCATTTTGCCCCGGAGCTACAAATCATCACAGCACAAACAGTGTGCGCGAGTGTTTTTCAGGGTCATTTGGCAACAATATAAATAATAAGAGATAGCTATTATTTATCACAATAAATATGTCAATAAATAAAATGACCTTTTGAAGTTCTCCAAGTTAAGAGGACATTAACAGTTGTCCCAACAGAAACAGCTGGTGAAATTCCTTCTTCTGAGTCATAAATCTGAACAAAACTGAATGACAAGAAGTGAAAACATTTCTGATGTGACTAGATTGTAGAAAACAAGACACAATGCATATAAAAAGATACCTAGGTAAATACAGATATTTAAACAGTATGGAAAATGTAAAGTTGATGATTAGTAAGTATGCATGTTAACCTTTGTTATAACGAACGGACGATATCTTCCAATCAATAGTCAGGAAAATCTTCATGGACGAATATACAGAAGCCTAAATCTACACAAGTAATAGAGCATGACTTTTGTTTTAAATCCTACATGTGCCTGAGGTCAGTGCATCAAAGAGGCACAGTATTTGTGACATAGCTAATGCCACTCCTACAAACCAGTGTATATCCTTGTCTCCTGCTAGTGTCCTAACATCTGGGTAGATGACCAACACACAGCCAAAGACGTTTTTAGCTTTCTGTTCTTGGCCATGCTTCTCTACATCTTAAAACATGCAGCCGTTTGTTCCTGTGGAAGCTGGCGCCTTCATGTTCTTGTGCTCTATTTGAAAACATTGTCACACCAAGCCTTTTGTTTTCATGGTTACACTTCAGCATTTGGCAAGAGGTCAGCATTCTCAGACCGCTCATCAATACAGCTTGACTTTCCCCTTTTTTGTGTTTATCTTATTTTTTAAAAACTACTGGCTTTTGGATGCGTGGCCGGTCAGCCACGAAAGAGGTAAGCCTGTTTATGAGACACAGCGTCCATTGACAGTGCCTATGTGCTTTTCTTGTGTTAAGTACTTTGTGTTTACTTCATCTGAAGTCCCTGGTTCTTTTCAGGGCGTGCCTGCGTGCTTGTAGTAGCCCCTTCTGAGGGCTTCAGAGGCGATGCTCTCAGCTGAGCATCGCTGGTCCATACTCAGCAAAGCCTCTAGCAGGTCGTTGATGTCGGCTTTGAGTCCCTGCCGCTGCATCCAGTTCTTTAGCAGTTCATACACTTTATCACCGGAGGCGCCACTCTCTGCAATTCGAATCTGGTTGTCACTGACTCCAATCATTCTGAAGAACTTGTTGTGGATCCGCACATCCAAGTACTCGTCGAACAAATCAAAGCTCTTCCTGAGGGATTTTTCTGACCCTTAAAAACAGAGATGAATGCAGAATGAAGAATTTAAACTGAACACAGAAAGCCACAATGCATGAAATGATGTTATCTTGTTATTTTGCAAGCATTCTCTTACAGTGAACCTACAATAGACTGGACAGACTATTGTTCCAAAATAAAGAACAAGCAGTAAATTTCAGTACATTTTCCTTCAGGGGAGGCATGTATAATACTTTTAAAAGTGGATCAAGCAAATCTGTTAAACCATTTCTTCTTTAATTCAGCATGAGAAAACTCTACAGCAAAAAAAGCAGCATGTTCCAAAGCCCTGGAGGCTTGAATATGGCCTGACTATCATGAGATTATTAATCTGTCAAGCAGCAAAGATGAAATCTTGAGGACATTTCGTGACTTTTCTGTGGATTGCCATAAACTGCACTAAACTGTAATATTTTTTTTGGCTTTTAGGGTAAATCAAGTTCAAAACAATAAAATGTTCATGAAATGATCAGAAAATGGGACAATCACCCTCCCTCCAGTTGCAGGAATCTTACCTTGTAGTGGCACCAGTCGATGTCGCAGAGGATCATCCTGAAATTAAAAGCAAAATGTTAAATACGAGGTAATATTAAAATCTGACCAATGTGAGATGATTCCAATGCGTCTTCTCACCATGTCTGCAGGCAGCTGCCTGAAGGTAGTAGGGCTCTGGTGTGGAGTGCTACCAGAGGATGCTGCTGTAGGCAGGGCTGATAAGCTAGTCTGAGATGAACTAGTAGTGTTGGGCAAACTGTCCCCAAGTCCTCGGTCTTCATCTTCGAGGGGAGGGGAGGCCTTAGTCATGCCAGCCTGGGTCTCCTGAAGCAGTGGCCTTGATTCTGGGCGGGACTCCTCGCCCTCCAGGCCAGCGTTTTGATCGTTCTGTCTCTCCTCTGCTGTGGCTCCACTCTCATCCTAAACAGAAAAAAGCAGAAGATGGAAAAAGGTGACAGTGACGTACAGATCTATTTACCTTTATTCTCTTGTCTTGAAAATAGTGTTACTGGAGTGTTTCAGGTTGGTTTTAATGCATATTTACTTATGTTTTTTTCTGATTCAGGGGATTATGCAGTTTTAGCAGCTGAAGTCCTCAAGAACTTTAACACCACAGCTTAAGGTTTCCTCCACTGGGACTCGGATAGTTCTTTTCTATCCTTACTGAGTACTCTAACTGCTTTTTACACTCCAAGCCATATTCACACTCACATTCATACAGCACTTTATTCTATTTACCTAACTGCTTTTAACCTTTCATGCACACCTCACACAATCATGGGGTATATCTTGGTGGCTTGGCGGAGCCAGGGATTGAACCACCAATGCTCTGATTCTACCGAAGTTTCTGATTCTCTTAAATGGTTTAAACCTTATTTAACTGAAAGAAGATGATCGTTTAGGCTGGATGTGCCTTCAGCTTTATCAAATTACCTCACACGAGGAGCCCCTCAGGGGCCAATCCTTGCCCTAGTCTTTATAATGTCAATAATGCATATATGATAATATTTAAACATTTTTATAGTATGCTTTTCTAGACTTATGTTTAAACTACCATATATTTACCATAGATAAATTCCACCTACAGAATTATTGCTATTATTTTTTTCAAATGTTCTATAAATGTCCCGCTTATTAACTTAATAACTGTGAACTGACAATCTGATACTGTGAGATACCTAGGGTCTACCTTAAGAAAAAAACGCTTCTTTATTTCAAAGCTAGGAAGACAAATCACAACTTTTTCTCTAAAAACATTTAGATGTCATGATCCTCGATTATTCCAAGGTTTTCTTTTTTCTTCGCGTTTATATTCTGATTGGCATTTTATGAGTTCCCTCTGTGTTTCTGCTGTCTTATTCTCTTGTGTTTTTCCCTTCAGTTAAGTTCACTCACGTGTGTTTTCAGTTATGATTGTTATTCCTGTTTTATTTTGATAACCTTCTGTGTCTTGTGCTGTGTGTTTAATTTGACTTCCTTCATTGCTTCATTGCTTCAGTCTTGATCATCTCCATCCGCATCTCATTACCCTCCCATGTCCAATCCCCTGATTACCCATTGAGTCTTTCCAATCAGTTTTTGTCTTGGTCTATGCACATGGGAGGGTTACAAAGGTAAACATGGTTCTCTGAATAGCTGTCAACACACCAGTGGGCGGGGTCACTCAGAAAGGCTGGTGTGGCCCAGTCAGCAACAGGAGAATGGGCTGGCGGACTCACCGCTGTATTTATGTGCTCTGATTGTGTCCGTATGAGGGGGTGATTCATTTGCTATTCTGTCTCTTATACAGCTCACCCTCTGAGAGGCTGACCCATACAGTGGCATGACGACCGAATATGAAATACAACTGTATTTTTCCCTTTGCGGTGTGAGAGAGCCCCTGGATTTACAGACTTCGTATCCACCTGAAATAAAGGTGTGTTTTTAGTTTCTTCAGTCTGCCTTCCATGTCTGGATTTGAGTTCTTTCTCCAACATGCTTCAGTCACGACAAGAGAATGCAGATGTTTTCCGTTTGACCTCGATGCCACTCTTTGTGGCAATCTCGGCCCATTGAGTGTCTGCAATAAAACACGGGAGTGGTCTTTGATGATGCCAGCACCTTCAGGCCAAGGTTAAACCTTTCTGCTCCTTCACAGACTTTAAGGGTATTCATGCCTTTGTTTGATAAAGACTTACTGTTAGAATACAAGGGAGCAGCCAAAGGTCATTCAGGTGTAAACCAGGGACTCTTGGCTTTTAACAAGCACTTGTAAGGGAGACCGCCTATCACCTATATTAGCTTTTCCTTATTGGCTCTCAGTCAGCTTTAGAATTGATTTTAAGATTCTGTTTGTTTTTAATGCACTGAGTGGACTGGAAGCTCCTGAACTCCCTGATTTTCAAACCTTTGACATTCATGAGAAATCATTTAAGTTTACTGAGCAGATCCTTCTGCTTGTCCCAAGGTCTGAATTAAAATATAGAGGATCGGGCCTTTGCATTAGCTAGTCAATGCCACTTCACTTCAATACATCACCCACACTGGGCATTTTGAAAGGTTTTTACATTAGCTTTATTTAACTTGTGTTTTCATTCTCTCAACAGCACATCACTAACAAAATGAAAAATTCAGCGATAAACTTACAATGGGAATCTTCACAATTTCACTTGGCTCACAGTGGAGCGTTGAACCTGTTTGAAAGCAGGAAAACAGTATTAAGAATAGATCTAATAAGTAGAACATAACTGCAAAGGTACAGTGTACGATGTCAACTCACATGGTATATCACATGCATGCTGTCTGAATAGGAACCACCAAAGAGCCAGCCCAATAACAATGAAGATGATGAGCATGAAAATGCACACAGGAATAACTGGAAAAACAAATGACACGACAAAGAAATACAGTTATATGTAAGCTATAATATCTGACAATGTTAAGTAGCAGAATTTAACAAACTTACTGATGCTTGTTACAGGAGCAGAGGTGGGCACAGGAGCCGGAGTGGTTTGGGTAGGGGACAGAAACCGTTTTCGACACACTGTGTTAGAAGTGGGGGTGCATTTCTCCACCTCTTCCTCATTTGATTTACACCTACATTTTTGAAGCAAAAGAACATTTACAATTACAGTAAAATGTACAAGCAAAAAAGCAGCATAACCCTCATTATGTGCCCTATATGTAATGTGGAAAGTAAAGGCAATGATGTTGGGAAAATTCCACTAACTTAAGTTTCTCTTTCCCAAGCCATAAGCACATCTATAAAGTATTTGACCTTACAGTCCAAATTTTCAGTCATTTCAGGAAGCGTCACTCACCTGGCACAGCGCTTGCAGACTTCACAGGCCTGATCTGGAACGCAGAAGGTACCCGGTCTGCACTGGCACCTGGTGTCTGTAGTCGTAGTGCAGGGGGCAACTGTAATCTCATCTGTGGAGAGTTAAGAAAGTTGTAAGAGATAACGTATACACAGAGAGAGGTAGTGCTACATGTTCTGAGGACAACTGAGAAGGTCTGAATCTCCTGTCATTGTGATAAAGCAGGCACAAGAGCAGATGACCTCCTTTAAATCTAAATGCAACAGTCAACATCGAGTGTGCCCTCTAACTTTGTGAAGTATACTTCTATTAAAACTTATACCTGTGACTGTCAGCATGCATTAAATAACACAGAACAACAGTACACCTTCAGCTAATTTTGTGGGACGCTGGCAATTATGAGCTAATCTTCAGCAAAAAAGATATGTTAGATAATTAGGTTTCCAATTTTATCTCCCTCGGAGACATGTTTTTCCTCACTTTAACGGGATAATAAGGGACGGAGAATCTGCCATGGTTCATTTATTAAACTGAGACCTAAATAGACGGCAGCCCTGGCCTTTAAGATACAATCAAAATTAATAACAAACCAGCAGTCCAACTCCACAGGACACCCTTTCATATAAATCTCATGTCCATGCTTGCCAATTAAAGAAAAATGGCTTTGTTAGGTTGGTTTGCAAAATGTGTGCACGCTATCTTTTAGTCTTCTTTCACACTAATTTTAGGCAGACAATTAAGCTCATTCTATAGTAAGTTACGAATTTTAAAGTTTTTTATTTTAAAGTTTTTATTTCACTCCTGCAGTTATTACAATGTGATTCATGTAGATGAGGACACGTGTTAAGGCAACTTTTCCACAGGTGATAATTTTGACAAAGAAAAACCACTGTCACCTTCATCAGGGCACTGAATGTGTGTCTGTGGTGCTTTTTTAAAGAATAGAATAAAGGGTGTTTTGGAAGAAATGATTTCCTTATCTGCACAGAATACAAAATAATCTTGACTAATCTAAGTAGAACTGGGGTTGAGAGAGATTAAGGACTTACTTATTTTGAATTTTTATTTCTGTTGTGTCTCTAGAGACAAACATCTGTCCTGTCATGTATAAAGATCATAATGATCTTGACTGAAGATGCCATATCTGTGGCTTAAATTGCCTTAATCTGAAGCAAGACTACACACGGAATAAGTCGAGGCAACAACTTTGGTTTGGAATCAACCATGTGGACTGTGTGCTTAATGTATTCCTTCCTTTAGAGAAGAATTACATAAGAAGTTGCAGAAAGTAAGGCTAAGAGTCAAGGTTTGTATTTTAAACCAATAAACATCATTTTTCCTTTCTGTACATTTCCCTGATTGGCGTCTGAATACACCATGCATGCACATATGTACAAAAAGGCTTTAGTTTCGTAAAACAACTCCCGCTTATTCCAAGAATCTGTGACAACAGCCTTCTCTGTTACCATATTAATACTATATAAAAATCAAAATTAAGTTACAATTTTCTAATACAGAATAACACGGGGTCTGTTCATTCTTTTCTTAAGACAGGGCACAAAAAAGATGCTGGGCGAATGGCATTTATTGCATGGTTGTTAAATGCTAAACCCTGCGGCAAAGTAGAAGCTTTGATACTTGCAGAGCACACAAATGTTGAAAACTGATTAACTGTGAAATTATGTCACATAAAAAGAAGGCAATATTAAACATTTGCATGTTTTTAACCATTTCTTTCAAAAGAAGAGACACTACAATGAGGTGAAACACAAAAGCAGCTGAAAGTGGTGATAGGTTTTTGCTTTGACTTGTAATTATGAAGTTGGTGACTGCAGAATGCAACTGCTAAAGAAAAACGTCACCATCAGCATTCAGCTCGGTTCACCAACTGAAATCTGTCTGGAAAAAAAAAAAGCTTGATTGTGCAACCAAAAGCAGCAGGTTGAAAAGTTTCCTATTGCCACTTTACCAACACTGACTTCATACTATTTTAAACTTGCCGGTGACAGGGGCTTAATCCATTTCATTTTGTCCCATTTATTTGTCATCAAGTTGTATTATGACAGGGGTTGCTGCTTCCTTCAGGCTAATTTTTACATCCAAAATATATCATGTTGTAGTAATTTAATGTACTTGCATTTATATACCACTTTCCTCATCTTAGTTATCACTGAAAGTGCTGTAACTACAAGTCACATTTTTTAACCATACGTTCATACAAAACTTTATTCTACACACTTCAAGCACTTTAATGGCCTCAAATCCTTGGCCACCAATAGACTCACAAATTTAACTAACATGCATGTCTTTGGTCTTTGGGAGAAGCCAGAGGAAACCCATGCAGATGCAGGGAGAACATGCAAACTCTACACAGAAAGGTCCCAGCTGGGGTTTGAAACTTGTTGCTGCGAGGTGACAGTACTAACAACCCAGATCATCAACACATCAGTGCTGATTTGAATATAATCACATACTGAGGTGATACACGGAGTGAGACAAAGCGCACAATTGGATAACAGGCAGGTTACTGAGGAATAAACTGGGATTCCTTGATTACGTTAATTCATTAAACTGGCAGGTGCTTTGTGTGAGTCAGCAGCACAAAATCAGATGGAAACACTGGCCCAAACTCACTATGAACAGCTTTCCTCTGTACTGCATGTCTACTCTCATTTATTCACTTGACCACATCTAATTACACTTTACATCAGTGGTTCACAAAGTGGGATCTGGAACAGAAAATTTGCACACTAAATGTGACATGATTATGACACATCTTGTCACATTTGTCTTAAGCATTTAGTCTGAAAAGTTCAGAATACCAATAGTTCCAATGTCACAAACATTAAGATTAAATGGCGATCCTTTAAATTTTTTTCCCCTTAAAAGGGTCCGTGGCCTAAAAGTTTGAGAACCCTTGCCTTAAATGGTTAAATATTGACTTTCACTTGTGAAATAACTTGCACAGACAAAACACCAAACTGCGACTTAAACTTCAAGCAACTAAAACTCCAAGCAACTAAAACTCCACTTGACTCCATAAATGATTTACTGAACCAACAGCAGCCTTGTCAAGATGAGCTATTTCCTGAACAGGAAGTTCTAAAGTGTTCCAGATAACACTGCAGTTCATTTTAAGTCACAGTACTTCACAATAAGCAACTCTTTAAAATTTCATTCACATTTCCTTTGGTGTGTTCCTTTTAATTGTTACATGGTTGTAAATAAGTTAAAACCAGTGCAAAACACACATGCACACCCACACACCCACACACAAAACTGTCTTAAAACCACAGTGAATGAGCACAAAACACATCCTATGTAACAGAAGTCTCTTTTCTGCAGCTCCTGCCTTTCAGTGCACACAAAGACACCAGTGTGGGAGACAATGGGACGCAGCCACACCCAGTTCAGCCAGGTAAGACAGACACATGGGCAATTCTCCTGAGACGTATAACACGCTCACATTCACCCTATGAAACAAAAACAACAAAGACACACCCTACCACTCAGTGTAACATCATAAGATCACATTGTCAAGAGCAGCTCTGAAAGACGGGGGCATAGACAAAAGGTATTAACTTTCCTAAAATAATATATCTGACCACCTGGATAACAGAAGGCTCAGCTTTTATGTGATTTTAAATATAATTGATAGAATTAAAGGACAAATTCTGTTGAGCATTGTTTATTAAAAACCTGAGATTTATTGTCAGTGTTCAGATTTTTATTATTATTATTATTATTATTATTATTCTTTAGCTATTACCTATGTTCAACCTGACATGGTGATAATAAAGCTGCATTCTGTCTTTTAGATAAGTGGATAAAAAGTAGAGCAAATGATTAGCAATCTGACTGCAACTTAATCATTAACAATTTCCATAATTGTGATGCTATTGTTCTATGTGATTAACAGTTCAATGAGGTTTGTAAGTATTTCATATATAAACAGCCCCGAAAAAACATTTTAATCAGATTGAGGTCTTATCTGTCCAAAGGACACTGTTCCAGAACTTTTGTGGATTTTTCACATGAAACTATGAAAGCCTAAGCTGTGCTGCCATGGTCTTTCTCCTGTAACCCTTCCAAATAAGCCATACTTTTTTAGTCTTTTTCTAGTTGTACTGCCAATTTTAACATTTAACTTGCTAACTGAGGCCTGTAGAGTCTGAGATGTAGTTCTTATGTTTTTTGCAATTTCTCTGAGTATTGCACAGTGAGATCTTCTGGAGAATTTGCTAGGATGTCCACTCCTGGGCAGACTGTGGCACTGGGCACTCTGTTTTAATAGAGATGGTCACACTGTATTGGATTAGCAGCGCCTGGCTGCTATTTACCTTCTTGCTACTTATGGAAGAAGTAAGAACGTAGTTAGTTTTTTACAGGACTGCACAGAGTTCTACACAAACTTTCTTTTTTACATGACTGCACATAATGACAGAACTGACAGTTTAATTCTAGTAGAAAGGCATAATTTTGATGGGTAAACTGAGGATTTTGGGCACTTGTACATTTTGCATTTTTTAGTTCTACTTTGTCATGTATCATATCTAACTCAAAAATCCTCAGAGATCAAACAATATAGAAAAAAATTACTCACTTTAAAATAAAAATGATTATACAGGGGAAATGTCTGAACACAAGCAGTGATTTTCAGAAATCTTCTGAAACTTCTGAGTTCATTGTGTCTAACCAAACCTTAGTAAATGTTATTTTGTATGGAAAACAGTGTGAAATCAAGAACAAATCTATAAAAAATGAATTAAACAAACAAAAAAAAGAAAACAACAAAAGCAATTAAAAACATCTATCAAAGGGAGAGAATCTTATTACCAGAGCGGCAGTGGGTACACGGCAAACAGCGGTTCATCCCGTTGGAGTGCTCGGTGTAGGTCTCTCCACGTTCACAGGGAACACAGACACCTTGTTCTAGGTCTCTCTCACAGGCCTGCTGCACAAATGTTCCTGCAAGTAAAAACAGAAAACAATAACTCAACTAGTCCACAGATAAATGCTGTGCATACTGATTTAAAAAGCTAATTTAATTCTGTGTGACTCCTCACTGATATGCTGTGCTTCCTGCTGGAACAGGATGTCAGAGCAGGACATACCAGAGCAAAGCACTGCACCATGTTTGGTTCTTACAACTGTAAACCAAAGGGATGTCCTCGAAGTAGAAAGAGACAGTCTGAATCATGCAGTGAGGTGGAATTATAACTGTTTTACATTTCCACATCATTTTTCCTGGAAGCTCAAGGAAACAAATTCAGCCAATTACAGCAAATCAGTCAACCTTATTTAATTAATGGTTGGCTGTCATGCTTAGCATTTTTTTTCTTGGTTCATGCATTCAAATCCGAATCCGAATTCTTTATTAATCCCTGAGGGGAATTGTTTAATGCTGTGAATAAAACTACTTGAATCACATGTGTTTCCAGGATTCTTTCTGATGCACGAATTTTAAAAAAGCAGTAGAAACTGGGGAAAAAAATTCATCGTAAGCCAAAGACATCTTTGATTGGGCTTGCTGAGCATGCAGTAAATAATGTAGTGTTGTGGTGGTTGGTTCATAGACAGTACAGTTTGCTTTAGCTTCCTTTAAAGTGTGGGTAAAATTGAATTTTAATGTAGATGCATTCAGAAGAAAAAATATTTTCCTCATAAATAAAAGCTCATACTGACCAAACAAAGCAGAAAGCTAACATTACCATTAAGTGGTCACAGCGGCTTTAAAATATGTAATAACAACTGACCAGCTGGCATAAAGGCAAGAAAACACGATGGTAAGTGGGAGGGATATAAAACCAAACAGAAACAAGCCAATGTCAAACAATGTAGGCATGCCATTACTAAATCTACCATTAACTGATGAATAATAGCTCTTAATTAAAACTGGCAATCATTCAGTGACACAGAGCCACCCTTGAATTTGCAGCTTTTTGAGTAGTGATCATTTTTGAATCTCCAGGTTAATATAAAACCAAACAAACAAGCAAACAAAAAACCCCAGACTTGATCAAATATAAAAACTGCATTTCTTAGAATCCAGTGTGGCAGTGAAATAATTCAATCACTTAGCAGAACCATGCAGTAATTGCATCTTGGCTAAATATGTTCAGAGCTAAAAGGGGGAAAAAAAGAAAAAGAAAAAAGAAAAGCTTGTATCCTTATCTAATTTTTAAATAATAAATTAAAAGGATTAGTGCTTTTAATGACTTGAGTGTTAAAAATAACCTCTGCTTCATACCCTGCACTTTTTACTTCACATTTTGCTTCACTTATTTGCTCAGATGGAGCCGTTTGCTTTCCACTCCTGACCATCACACATTCTTTCCAGAGCAGGCAGTGAATATTTGCAAAAATTGCTTGGGATAAAGTTCAGCTTATGACTTTGACATTTTGCTTGAATTTTCTTTTTCATTTTTCACACAACATGCCAATCTAAACGTTGGCTCGAACCTGCACTCAGAGCAGTTTGTTTTAGAGGACACAAACCGCTATTTTAGGAAGCATGAAACAATTCATTTGTGTAGATGATCAGAGCTTGAAATGGTGTGGGATAAGCTGCACAGGACCATGCAACTTATGTTATCCTCCTTACCAGCCTTGCAATTGAGGCAGCAGAGTCCCTGATGGAGGTACTGTTCATTCTCAACACACGCCCTGTGTTGTCGAAGGGTGAGGTTTCTGTATTCATCGCTGGACCACTGAGGTGCTGGAAGTTCTGCTGCATGACAAACAAGCCCGATGAAGAGCGCTAGCAAATTCACCTGCATCATGAAGGTCTGGGAGACAAATAGGAAGATGGGCAAAAGGGAAAAACAGAGAGAGAAAAATGACATCAGCTTTGCTTTATTTTTGTGTATCTGAAGTATGCCAACTCACCCACTCAAACTCATCATCAGATCAAGCACAGTAAATAGGAGAATCTATCTTCATAGGAAACCTTGTGTGAGCAATCGACATCTTAATCTGAACCATCTGATCTGAACATCTGCCGTGGGAAAGCAATTAAGGGAGCTGTGCAGCCGGTCAGAACTAAAGGCAACACAAACTCGTGTGTGTGCAAGATGCAGAGCTATATGCTAACTACATGCAGTGCGACAGGCAGTCAAACTTAATTACCACTTGATCTGGTTTTCCTCTAGTTCAAAAAGCAGAGAATCTGCTTCCTTTACTGTGGGTGTAACAGACAGGGGTTTGATAAGTTATCTTAGGCAACAGCAGAATGATGCCCATATCAAATGTGGGTTCAGAAATCCATTCATGTGCTGGATAATAACAGGCTTGTATAGGTGGGGTACAGAGAAGAATACAGCAGAAACACTTTGGTGTGGCCCCCAGGCGCTGGTGTTTATTCACACGCTTTTCACCATGTCAATGTGAGAAGGCCCCATTCACTGGCAAACAACACACTTTAGTGCCTCTACTTCAAATGACCCACATTCTTAAAGCCAGACTCTTTGAATGCCGAGACATGCGACACCACCACGAAGCGCCTCAAATGCAATGTGACACCTTGTGGATAAATGAAAGTCCTAGATTTGAAGGTTTTGTGTATCCTGTGTGCCTCCACCCCAACCTTTGCCAGAGCAGGAGAGAAAGGAACAGGTTGGGCGGAGAGGGCTAGGCAGTGAGGCAGAGAAACTGTAGACAACAAGTTGAAGATGGGATGTTCTACAGGGAATAGGTACTCTAAAAAAGACAGTGTGGGAGAATGAGGGGAATAAAGGCTGAGACCAGACAGAGGTAGAAAAAGAGGGGCAGGCTGGAGCAGAGAACGACTCCTGACGCTAAGGCTCGACTCTCTGGAGGACCGCCATGCCTTGTTGTTCAAAGGAACTTTCCTCCCTCTCTCTATGCCTTTTCCCTTCTTCCTCTGCTCACGTCAGACTTTCCAAAGACGCTGAGAAGCAGACGTGGAATTGCAGACGGCCAGCAGAGCAGTCACAATCACACCATTTACATCTATCCAAACATTCTGGGGAAGGGGGAGGCAGAAGAGAGAAGCAAAGGGGAGGGAGACAAAGTGAGAGGGGGGGACTAACAGCTTGCATGACACAGGGTGAGTCTTTAGACTTGAATACACTGTGTGTACGACTGCAGGGTGGGGGACGTCGAGAGACATGGAATTGGGTAAAGAGAAAGAGTAAGGCCGTGTGAAACAACAAAGAAAAATCTGTAAAAGCACATTTGACTTACAAACAGCGGAAAGAAAAGATGTGAAAAAAGTCAACTGGGAAAGAATAAGCTGCACTGAAGGTAATCTTATACCCCACAATGCTGCCACAGATTGTGAAACTATGCCTGATATTCAAAATGATATTTATAGAGTACAGAATGGTTTATAAATCATTACAGCCAGGCAAAAGGTGTCTCTGTGACAATAAACATGCACGGACAGTGCTGATATTACATCATTTCCAGGCTTTGTTCACTTCTCAGCCTATAATTCCAAACACTCCCAGGTGCAGCGATACTCAGCAGCTAACCTGTTATGATCTGCAAGGTTAATACAAAAAAAGATGCAACTTGTCTTTGTTGGGTCTGCTCCTTTCCATTAGCAATTTAGCCTTATTCAATTTCCTAGAGCCCAAGGAAATGTCTTCTTTCTTTTCCAAAACCAAGGTTTGTTGCTCCAATAACATTTGCATAAAACTGAGAAAATAGCAAACCCTTACACTGAAGCAGCAGCGCTTAATAAATTCATTGATAAATTGCCGCTGGCTAATGCATGAGGGACTGTGCACAAACAAGAGAATCAAATGCAATCTTTTTCTCTCAAGCTAGAGTCATGGTGTTGGTGCTGTTTGTGGAGTTCTTTTGCTATGCAGATGAAAGGATTATGGGAACTCAACCAATGCAGAAACTACAGAGACACACTTGTGTGCAGTCCTCCAAAAACCCAACAGTGATGGTACTATGCCTCAGTCAAACTGATTGGTTAAAAGTTGGCATGAACATGAAGAGAAACCGTGGTGGTGTTCACCATGAAGAGGACGAAGAACAAAAAAGAACATCAAATATCAAAAAAGCAAGAATGAAAAGCACAGACAATGGCTGCATTTTTCATTGTTCAACACTCTGCCTAATTCCACTACAAAAAAGTTCTTCTATCTTTGCCACAGCAGGGGTTAAGCTAAAGGACCAAGAGCACAAACATAAAGTAGGCTGAGTTACAGGTGGCTCCACATAGAGCTCGAAGTGACCATATACAGCTGCAACATGTACATGTGAGTCTGGAAAGCTCTGCATCTACAGACTACCAACATACAACCATGCCAGGTTCCAGAGGTCTGACGAAATCCTTCATTGCTGCATTTCTCAAACACGGCCTTCTTGCACACAAGGCAAAGAAACAAGACCATGTGTCCACAATAATATCCCAAGGCTTCTGAACTGGGCACAGATGCAGTGTATACACAAGTGCTATGGGCAGCCACAATGCGGCTTAGTGTTACCTCCACAAACCAAGTGAGGGGGAACAGTGGAGTGACCGTAACCTCAATGTATCAAGCCCACAATTCCTGGAAACACTCCAACTTCAGCAGAAGTGGCTCAGTCCACTTCATAGCCTTCTCTATTCTCTGTACAATGAGGGGGCTTGGCTGCAGATAATTTGTTAAAACAGTATCCTATTGTTATACAGTCTGCATGTATGACAAGTTAATACCCTACTTGGGTGGGTGCAAGTTAAACTAATAAGTTGGAATAAAATAATAAGGGACTTTCTGTGCATCTGACAACAGGAGCATCCCTCCACTTCCTCAAAACACCCAAAGTCCAAATTGCCTTGGCACAAACTCCTCACATGCCATGTACACTAAGAATGCATTTGTGACTAAATGACAGGAAACCCTTTCAGTTCACCCAGGTTATCAATGGGCCATTTAGAGGACAGTGATCACCCCTTATCCCTGAGGAAATTACAGTAAGCTCCTTTATTAAAGAAATAAAGATGGGCAAAAACAGAAAATGCAAGGGTCTCTCTCTCTCTCCCTGTTTCACACACATGCACAACACAAACTAAGATAGAGTCTTCATTTCATATTGGACAGATGATTTCAATCATAGCCAACTGAAAAGCAAAAACATGATGCACCTCATTACACTCCTGCATCCACAGCAGGACCTGACTTTCCATATCATGCTTTTCTTATTAGAAAATAAATTTCTTGCATCAGTTATGGGGTATTTGGAAAGGTTTGGACATTGAATATCCATTATCATACTGTATACAAATACATACACACACACATTTATATATATATATATATATATATATATATATGCATAAAATAGAGAAGAGGAGGAGGAGAGTTCTGATTAAAACATTGCTGTCTAGTAACTCATTTATAACACACACCTACACCTTTTCTCATGCCAAAGTTGCGACTCTGTACCTTAGACAATCACTTTCATCTACATTTTATGGTAACCTGAAATGTACTGACTTGTTGATCTGACAGCAGCATAATCATTTGATTGGATTACAGATGCTCAGCAGCCGGAGGCCTTCAGGCAGCGAGCAAGTAAACTAAAACTTATCAACCATCACTCCGTTATTTCCATGTTCTACTGAGGAATTCAGCCATTTCACCCTGATGATGTTTAAAGACTTCAGCGTATGACAGAGTGAAGGATTTGTAACACATCATAAATTATTTGTGCAATGTTTATTTCTTTTTTACATACCAACAACACTCAGCTTTTCGTGATCCAACCACAGCTCAACGTTTAAATTCAAATGCTGCAATAATTAATCTCTTGTTATGCAGCAGTCAGATAACTGGGATTATTGCATCCCTACTTTTTAAAATTGATAGATTAATAATTCAACATTTAGAATGCCTCAAAAATCTATAAAACTTAAGTGTGCTCAATTTGCTTTAGAAAATAACAGGAAATTGGGAAAAGAAAATTAAATGGCTCATTTTCGCACCTCAGTACAGTCTTAGTTGTCACTCTCAATATAACTACAAAGCCAAAAAGAAGGGTCGAGAGAACAAATCAAAATATTTACTACTGCCTACGTGTGACTGCTTCCCTCTCATGTATATTTTAAAGCTATATTCTAAAAGAATAATTACTATAGGGGTGTTAAAAAATGGTCAAAGCATCATATGACAATCTTTTAGGGTAGAACCACAATTCTCACCACAGATTTAGCTGAACTCATGAAATCACATGATAAGTTGTGCATAAGGTTCCTTGACTAAAAAAGCCTGCCACATCAACTCAAGAAAAAACCCTTGACAAAGACTTGGACCATATTAAACAGCAAGATTCAGCTTGGTGTTCCATATACTACAAGTGTTGTGGGTGCTGTGACTGCTTCTGGTTTTTTTCCTCTCTTAACTTAACCTTGAAAGAAACCTGCAGGACACCCAATTCAGCTTCAGACTGTGAGACTTGCGTTTACTCTGATATTGGTCTGAAAATTCTGATTCTTCTGATACTTCTTTCAGGATGCTGATCCGGTTGCGGCCTATTCTTTGTCCATCGACCACTCAAGATTACTTAGTTCATGTTGAAATGCACAACTTGAAGATCACTTTTATTTACTGTAGTTTATGAAGGTGAATCCACTCAAAAGCAGGAGAAATGCCAAATTCAGATTGTCCATCTGTCAGATCGCACATCTAATTCCTGGTTTGTGGCATTATACTGTCCGCAGATGGCCCTCTGACGTCAAGAAACTTGAACGATCAATTGAATCGGCGGTTTACCAAAGATCAGTGAGCTGAAATGCTAACCTTTTTTTTGTAGTATCACTAGTTTAGCGTGGAAGAAAAATGCTCAAGATTTGTTTAAACTGGATTTTTAAATTTACTGTAATTTAATCTTATCATTTAAGTTGTAACTTCAAGTTCACTCTGTCCTAAATAAAACTTATTTTAATATCTTTCATACGCTACAGTAACTTTTATATTATACAATTCAAACTCTTCAAGGCTGACCTTGACATGACAGTGAATGCTTTGTGCTTTACAGATAAATCCTGGCATTCCCTGGAGAAAGGGGGTTGATCATGCACAACTTTCCTTGAGTGATAAATTACACTGACATTTTGTGTTAGATTATGAAGACCAGTACAACCCAGCTCCTGTCAGGAGGAATAAGTCTGACACTTGCTGCATGGCTGTAAATAAATTCAAAGTTCAGCCAAGCTCACACACATTCATCATTATAAAGCTGAATGATAGAAAATGAAGAGAATGACTCCCGTGTCAATTCAGAGCAGTTAAGAATAAAAAAGCGCTAACAGTTTGAAAACCACATTGTTAAGCCACAAACACATCACGCACACACACACACACACACACACACTCACTACAGTACACAAGCGCACATCCAGTGCATCTCAGTGTGAGAGCGTGTGAAAAGCGGCTGCCCCCTCCTCTCAGGGAGCACAGGAAGCTCGAGACAATACAGAGGCTTCATGCAGGGTTCAGCTCCAAACTGTTCCCTGCACAGCAGCCTGCCTCAGAGCAGGCCCAGCACCCGATTAGCCCCCCAACATATCCGCTAGGCTGGATATTTATAACTCAGGGAAGCGGCAGCTCGACGGCATGAATTCTTGAGTTTCCTCAGGAGGTATGCTTCACTGATTAGATGAGTGTGACAGCATGTCACAAGCCAGTTCGGTAACATTTACCTACATGCCAGCAAAAAAAAAAGTGAAGTGATGATCAGTGATGACGCTTTAATCAATTTCTTAGAAGGCTCTTCAAAACAAGTTGGCGAAATTACTGAAACCCTGACGCTGATGTTACCACAAAAGAATGGAGTTATTATTTTGAAGAGTGAAGCAAAGTGGGCTGCTCAAAGTTCAAATGGTTCCAGAGTTGTAAGCAGGTGCTGCATGACACATTTATTTTTTTCAAACTGTTTGTGTTATGAGGTTGAGGTGGTCTCTCTACATCGTGAGGGCTTCCCACGCATGTCCTTTACGTCATTATGAGTCACAACATGTTATTGAGGGATAAGCAGGGGCATTTCATTTGAATGTCAATCCGCAAATTGAATATGTGTTGTGGGGGGCCTTTTCAAATTGTGATTAGGCCTGTAGCAGGGAAGCTAAGCAGGGAATCACGAGACAACTCCTGCAGGGAGAGAAGAAAAAAGCAAGAAAGGATGACTAATAGATTGAAGAATGAGCAGGAATCCATCACCTCGCTCTAAAGACAATCACTTTAGCTCTTCTAAAGCTCATCTTTGTGTAAAAGGGGCAGAAAAGTCAGTGAAGTGCCGGCAGTTTATAGCCTTCTCTATAAACACACTGCTGCAAAAATGTAGAATATGTGACTGATGTAGCAGGTCAACAAGAACTTAAGTGACCATCAATAGCTGGAATTTGTACCAGATTTATGTCTTTGTAAACAGACATCCATTCTCTAGACAAAGGTTGAGTTTGTTCCAAGACTCAACGCTTTTATTATAATCTGTTCATTCATCGAGGAGAGCAGGAAGTCAGAGGATATAGCACTGATGCAAACCCTACACTGCTTTGGTCTCATGGTACGTCATTTTTTCAAGGTGCCTTTAAATTACGACTGTACTTTGACCAAGCAGATGAGTTCTATATTAATCAATGCCTATTATGAAAATGATTTAATGACATAATTCAATACTCAAAGGAATTTACTATCAGCTGATTTTAGCTGATTTAGACTCATAGTGGCATATTGGCAAACAAGATAATATCTGATGATGTCAGAGGTCTAATTTATCTGTTGTGTGCCATTAGTCCAGCCCTAGCTAAATATTAAAAGATAATATTAATTTCATTGTTTTTCTGTCACAAAATCAAATAAATCATTAACTTTAGAAATGTAATGAACAATTTTTAACATCAGTATGTTAGAATTTTACAATCGGTGCTTCCAAACAAATAAAAGTTAGTTTTAACTTTGGCTTTGGGGAACTGTGAAGGGCTGTTTCCACTGCAGTTGAGAAACAGTTCATTAAAAGAGCTGATAAATTTACATTAATGTTCTAATCGCAGATGTCTTCCTCTGCCAAGGAGATCATGTTTTCACTGCACTTGGTTTGCCTGTGTGCAGTATAACTCAAAATGCTGCTTTAATGACATTTTTTGAGGGGTGTTGTGTGGTACAAGTAACAAACCAATACATTTTAGAGGCGATCCAAATCACAGTTCTGACCTAGGAATTTTCAAATGTGTTTTTTTTTTTTTTTTTTTTAAACCATTGCGGGATAAGGCAAACCTGGCCTTGGCAGGGGTTTGCGTCTAGCTGTTAGTTGCGACACATCCAAGTTCGGCATCGGTTTCCTTTTGCTCTACTTTTAATTAAAATAAGGCAAGATTATCTCAAGAGTACGCAAATTACTGTATTAAAGCAGCAATACAAAACACACAAAAAGTGAAGAACTCAACATACCAACTGAAAACCCAACATAATACAACAAAGAGCTCAAATCTAATATAAAATATAATCTAATCTAGTATAGGGACAGTATGGAGGAAATTCCTAAGAGTTAATGCTGCTATGGTTGCAATTAACAATTATTTTTATCATCGATTTATCTGACGATATAATGATAATGGAATATTCAATTAAGAATCAATTAAATGCTTTAAAAAGGTGAAAAACTGCCAATTCTTGCAGCTTTAGATGAAATTTTCAAAAAGATTTGTTGTAAGCTTCAGAGTGGTAGACTCTGGATGCATCATGTACTTAACCAACTTTTTAAAAAACCAGCTACTTAACAGTGGATTTCGATGAACTGCAAATAGATTTACACTGACTCATGAAGATGCAGATTAAATTAAAAATGTACACTGGACTAAAACTACCTGAGGGGAAAGGTTTTGGGTTTTAAGGAGTGGACAAAAGCCAGCACTATAAAGGACAGGGTCACGCTGAAACTTTAACACAAGACCAACAAGAGCATCATTGCCAAATATAACATTGCACAATAATCCTTTCATCCCTGCTGTATAGTCTTTATACTCATTGGAAGCTGAAATTGCAATTAAAAATAAAAGATTAATTGTTTAGCCAAAAAACCAAAAGGAATCAGGCAAAAAAGGCAAACAGTCTCTGTAGCTACTGCTTGCCTTTTTTGCCTAAGCAGTCACCAAAGCAAATGATTATAAAAAAAAAAGTTGATGAGTAACTGAATAACTGTATTATCCCTAGTAAAAATTCCAGCATTTATATTGTTGGTGTTTAAGGAGAGAAGCACAACAGTACTGTTTCTACTTCGTGATGTTCTAGCATACATGAACAATCACTTTTGCATCAGTGCTATAGACATATAAAATAGCAACAACAAAACAGCCAAATCTTCAGACAATGTCACTGTCACCCTTTCAAACATTTAGCAGGATTACCCCACTTTAAATTAAATGATTCGGGGATGTTGCTGCCTGACTACAGCATTTAGGAGACAAAGCACAGGACTATTACCTGTGCTGTTCTCACATGGGCACAATTAGACATCACACGGCCTTTGTATGCGGGATTTGTATGAGGGTCTCACAGGCACCTCTGACAGGTAATGTCTGGAAAACTTCACTTTTATGCCCACAATAGTTCTCTATAGCACTTTCTGACATGGAGAAGCTGGGCCTCCGGTAGGATTAAGTTTAGCACTCAACACCCATCCCTACTAATGTTCTCAAAGAGGACAATTCTGACTCATACTGAGACTTCAGTAAACACCGCAGAACTATCTATACCCTGTCTATTATATGGAATTAGCAGCTATTTGGGTCTAAAACATGTCATAATGAAACAAGGTTAGGCTAATCTGTTTAACTGGTGATGTATGACATATGCAGGAAATTATCCTCACTTGTTCCAACTCCGGACTGTTCAGGTGTGAGCAGTGACTTGTCCCTGTTGGTATGCATTACGTGAGTAGGCAGCACCTGAACAGGTGGCACTCCCTACATGACTCAGTGAGCCCTTTGATAACTGTAGGGTGATTCACCGTGGCAACAACAGGTATATTCAGAATCATCAACAAGCCGACAATAAAACAAGCCGAGGCATTTGAAGAGCACACACACACTCGCCACCTGGTATCAGACAGTAAGTGGGTTGCACTGCATTGCATCATTCGGTGTCTGTGTAGCTTCTCTAGGCCACAGGCATGGTTATAACTGTTCACATGGTCACCAAGCAGAGCAACAAAAAGCTGTGGTTATAGTATTAGGAATGTTAGAGCGGCTGACCACTGCTTGGTCCCCAGTGTCACAGCTTGGCCTCCACTCGTCCCAGATGTCTGTCCTGCCCTTGTCTGTGTAATCCACAGAGACGGAGAGGACTATTTCCTGTGTGAACCAACACCCAGGCACACAGTAAACAATCACAGATAAAAATCTAGTGTACATTTGCATGGGCATGACAATTCTAAGAAGTAAACTGATGCCACTAATATCAGCAAATCTGTATACTCCAGACAGGAAGTTTACTGGACAGCTAGGCACGTACACTCAGGCAATTTGAAGGGGTGTGTGGAGGGGATTAGAGGGGTGGGGAGGGGCTGAAGTTTCCTCATAGTCCCTTAGCAACAAGGCCTGCTGGCAAAGGCCTCCAGAATGTACTGTGGTTTACAAAAGAGATAAACATTGACTTTGCCACCCGGAGAAGTAAATCGGATTTCAGTAATGGAACACTGCATGACTTAAAACACAAATCAGACAACGGGGAAAACAAACACCAGCACTCTGGGCCCATCAGAAGATATTACATTTATACTTTCAACTGCTACTTTCACAGTGAGCGGAGCTGCAGCATCTGTGGAAGAAATGCCACAGACAAACACTCTTGCCCTTATCATCCAAAACAAGATGCCGGAGCTTGATTTGCCCCTGCCATTAGGAACTCTTGATCATTTCCCACTTCTTATCGCAGAGCAATCCAGCAAACTGTGCGTGAGGGAGGGAAGCAGAACTCTCCTAATTCAAATGTGCAGTTTGCATTAATCCAAAGCACTTCTAACACAGGCCAGAGGCTTCCAGTGAGCTCACAGTGCTTGCAGTGTTGGATTTTAGTGCTGCACAGCTGGAAAAAACAACAGGGGGAAATGAAAAGACGCCTCTGTGAAGGTCTGAGTGGAATCAACTTTACTAGACAGATAGCTGAGGGTCCTTATGGGTTATACTGGCTGACTGACAAGGTGAATTCTTGGCCTTGTGGGGTTCAAACTGATTCAGGCATGCACGCAATTTGATTTAAAGCTGCGACAGACCAAGAACCGTCATATGCTGGACGTCTGAGCAACATGACCGCATGATGTCCAAGGCAGATGGTGGAAGAGGCGGGGAGTGAGTGAACGATGGAGCACATGTACTGAACACAGACACCAGATCTTGGAATGTTGTGCATTATCCACAGATATAAACACTAATTATTTACAACAACAAACACAATGTTGCTTCCTGTCTCTGGGCCCTTGAGGAGAGATTTGGGGGGGGGGCAATTGGACGACTCGTTTCATCTTCCAAGTTCACAGGCCCGGCTGTGATTTCAGCTCCCAAAAACAGGTTCGTCTGCTCTGTAACTGAACACAGAGGCTTTTTTCTCTTATTTCTATTACTAACATTTATATCTGAATTCACAGGCAACTGTGCGTGAGTTGGTAAGTGATTTTTTTTTTTTTTTTAAAGAAGCAAAT